>JAHIAM010017536.1:0-17706 GCA_021605205.1 Aegilops longissima | reverse complement strand
GCACCGGAGGCTAACTGACTGACCTCTCCGCGCCAGCTCGAGGAAGAGGAAGAGTAAGATTTTTTGCTGTACTGTAATTCTTCAATCTGCTGCTTTGTCTTATATCTGATTTGCTTCACTCAACCTATTCCTTTTCGGACGCCGCCCGTAGAGCGCCGAAGAGAGCCAAGGCCCCGGTGATTGTCATTGAGGACGAACCCTCCGCGGTGGCAAGGGGCGTGCCTGAGACCACCTTGCCGGACCCGGCAACCCTTCCCCAAAGCAGCCCCCAGCGCAGCCCCCAGCGTAAGTATATGGTTTACTTCTTGCTGTTAGGCGTGCATGGGTGCTCTTTATTTGCTGATATCTGGCTGTTGATTTGTGTAGGAGCAGAGCAGCCCCACCAGGAGGGCCCTAAAGCCGCTCCTGACATGCCATCTGCTTCGACTACTCCGCCAAGGGAGGATCCCCAGGCAAGGGAGCGTTCTCCGGCAAGGGAGGCTTCTCCGGCAAGGAATAGCTCTCCGGCAAGGGATGGCACCAGCGACCCTTCGGTGGTTGAGACCATGGCTGCAGATCCAAGCGCAGGTAATTCTCTTGCCTGAAAGCTGCCCTTGTGTTCTTCTTCTGATTTCCTCTTTGAATATCTGCTTGACTTTTCTTCATTTTCTGGTCGTCAGATCCATCTGCCACGGAGCCGATGGACACCGAGGTCGCCGGCGAGGAAGACGCGCGCGGCAACACTGACGACACCGTCGCCGCCGAGGAGGAAGCCGGCGCTGATGATCCCGCCGGTGAAGAGGCCGCCAGCTGCCGCCGCAGCCGGGCGAGGGGTCCGCGACGACCGACGGCCCCGAGGCCGCAGGAGCGCCAGCGCTTACACCGACCGCCGATCCTCCGCTGCTGCCACAGCCCAGTTCAAGAGCCCCAGCCGGCGCCTATCTCAAGGCCGGCGATGGCGTCTTCATCAAGCTCCCCAGGCGCCGATCTGTGGTGCCGGTCGAAGGAGAGACTTTCGATGAAGAGGTGCTCGCCTCCGCTGGGTTGACGCTGGTTGACGCGCCAAGCAGCAGCAGCGGAGAGTCTCGAGGAGGAGCAGCTGCAGGAACCGCTGTCGCTTCTACCGCTACCTCGACAAGCCAAGCTGAATCGCGAGAAGCGCTTTGTCGCGAGGGCGGAGCAGACATGGAGAAGCGCAGAGAGAGCTCCGGGCACCAACCAAGAAGCTCTCGGTCCTTGGCAGAGGAGCGGGAGCGACTTCGCCGAGGCGCACAGCCTTCATCCTCGAGAAGGCTGAGGTTGAGGAGAAACAGCGGCTTGCTGCCGAGAAGTGTCTCACAAGAAGAAGGCGAAATGGCGCAGCGGAAGATCAATCTTGACAGCCATGAGGAGGAGCTTACAGCAGCTGAGCAAACATTTGGCGGGCTCCCAAGGAAGCAAAGGATGCTGCCGCAGCTGCTGAGGCTGCCAAGAAGGAGCTGGAGACAAAGGTGATGCAGCTGGAGGCCAATCTCAAGAAGAGCGGCGAGGAGCTTGCTGCTCTCAAGCATGAGCGCGAGAAGGACGCCTACACTCTTGGCGAGCTGCAGGGCCGTCTCGCCGAGAGGAGAAAGGAGCTCAGTGCCGCCAAGGACTCCAACGCGGATCTCGAGCTGAAGCTGACTACTTTGATGCAGACGCTGGACGCCGCCAAGGAGCGGGAGGTGGCCTTGTTGGAGAAGATCAAGAACGACGAGGCGCTGTTGGCGAGTGCTACTGCCGCCCAGAGCACCTTCAGAGAGAATGTGGAGCACTAGACCGAGGGTCTCGTGAATATTGCCGCCGCCATCGACAGGGAGCTGGCGGAGCTGGGGATGGTGGATCTCGGATATTCCACCGATGAGCACCTCCAACCCAGCGCCAAGCTCAGCTTGTTCTTCAAAGGCGTGGTGACGGCTTCCAACGACTCGGGAAGAAATCCCAAAGCAGCTGGCGATGAGTCGCGCCCGGATCTGCGCTGGGGCTCTTCGAAGGTGCCGATGAAGGTGGCCTTCCGCAATCCAGGCCTTAGCTTCACCAACGCCCTCAAGTCCTTGCCGCTGGATGTCGATGTGGAGGCGCTCAAGACCCTTGTCGCACCCATTGTGGACAGGGTGAGCGGGATCAAGAGGGTTGATGGCGACCGCGTAGATTAGGCCGCCCGTTTTATCTTTTCCTTGTCGCTGCTGGTCATGTTAGGAGAACAATCTATTAGAGCTGCGACAAGCTATCTTGTAATATAACTTTATTTTGAGTAGTAATTGCTATGTTATTTCCTTTACTTGATTCCTTCCTTTGTATGTTTCTGCCCTACGCTTTTAGGGAACTTGTCGGCGCAGGCACCTTTGCCGCGAGGGCTGAGTGCGGAACATCAGCAGCCTGCTGGCGGTGCCGCTTCCGACAAGCAACCTTGTCGCAACTAGTTGCAGCTCACTTAAGTTGTTGAGCGGACTCGAAACAAAGTAAGGGCGCAACTAGCTACGAGTTGGTTCCTCCGCGCACAGGTTTTCCATACAAAGTACGGTCGTTCGAGGAAAATAACTTAAAATTTTTTAAAACTGATTGCTCAAACTTTGGCAACTTAGCTTTTCTGTCATTTGCTTCCCGGTAAGGCGAAACTTCCTTGAACGATGCCTGGTCCACTCCATTATCTTCTCCTTCCCCCTGGCAAACTTGTGGGCGAGGGAACCTTCCTTTCTTTGGGAAAGAGAAAGAAGAGAAAATAATGATATGGAGCCTTACGGCTCGTTATTGCTTACCGGAATAGGTGCTGCACAAAGTGTCAGATAAGGCATGCAAAAATAAAGTAGAAAGCATGAAATTGACAAGATGTGCGGAGCACATGAGCTTTACTTATGCACGGGGTCTGCGCTCGGCTTTGTACAAAGGATTACATGCAACATCAGCAAGACTTGTACAAAAGGTGGTTGCCGGAACAGGTTCCGCAACCGCGCTTCTCACGGGTAAAACTTACAAAGATGCTCAATATTCCGTGAGTTGCTCACGGAATGCCATCTTCGGTCTCAAGGCGGACAGCGCCAGCCTAGTGACTCGCCTCACCCGTAAGGGCCTTCCCACTTCGGCGTTAACTTGTTGGAATTCTTGGCGGACTGAACGCGCCAAGAACAAGGTCGCCTTCCTCGAGACTTCGCACTAACTTTGCGGCTATGGTAGCGGCGCAAAACTTGCTGGTATCGAGCAGCTCATGACAATGCTTTGAAGACGGTCCTCCTCAAGGAGCAAGTCGGCCATCTTGTCGCAACTCGCTCTTGCTCAAGCTCATCATAAGCAAGCACTCGAGGTGACCCGTGATACGAAGTTCCGTGGGGATAACTGCCTCGCTCCATAGACTAGAGCAAAGGTGTCGGCCGGTGGCTCGATTTGGCGTCGTCCCGATCGACCAAAGAACCACCGGCAGCTCCTCAATCCAGCTTTCTTCCGCACTTGTGCAGCCCGTCGAAAGTCCTGGTCTTGAGTCCACGCAGCACTTCAGATTTGCCCTCTCCGCTGACCGCTGCTTCTGGATGAGCAATGGGCGAAGCAGCACCTTGGCGCCAAGATCTTGGATGTACCGCATGAAGGTGCGGCTCGTGAATTGCGTGCCGTTGTCGGTGATGATCCCGTTAGGGATTCGAAATGGCAAACAATCGACCAAGAACTTGATCGCCGACCGTGCTGTCACCTTCCTCATCGCTTCCACTTCCGCCACTTTGTGAACTTGTCGATTGCAACGCATAAGTACTCAAAGCCCCCGACAGCTCGGGAAAGGGGCCGAGATGTCGAGCCCCTGCATCAAAATGGCGGGATAAAGGGATCGCCCGGAGAGCTTGAGCTGGCTGGTGTATCCGCTGGAATGGAACTGCACGCTTCACACTTGGTTACTTGTGCAGTTGCATCCTGGAGGGCTGTCGGCCAAAAGAAACCTTGCCGGAAAGCTTTGCCGGCAAGTGCTCTTGCACCAATGTGGTGGCCACATATGCCTCCATGTATCTCTGCCAACAGCTTCTGTCCATCTTCCCGGTGAATACACTTCAATTTCACCCCGTTGAGTCTCCTTCTGTACAGTGTGTTGTCGACAAACTGGTACATACTTGACTGCCGGGCTACTCTTTCCGCTTCTTCTTGCTCTTCGGGAAGTTCTCCTGTCTGAAGGAAACGGACGATCTGCTGTGCCCATGCTGGAGCTTGCGGCTCGACAACAAGGACTAAAGGCACATCTGCTGCTGCGGGAACATCTGCTTCTATGGCGAGAACCTGCGGCTCAGCCGGAGCTTGACGTTCCCTGCCAAGTTTGCCGGAGCAAAACTTGTCGGGAGCGTCTGCTTCAACGAAACAAACCCTAGGGCTTGTCGGAGCAGACTGCTCCTCAGCACTCTTGGTGTTGATCTTGGGGACCTTCTTGACGACGGCTTCGGGGAGCTCTGCCGGAAAATAGTCACCAGAAATCAACTTCCTTTTCTTGTTCTGTCCAGTTGATGGCGTTCTGAGACGGTTGAGTCAGCTTGAGCACAAAGATCCCTGGTTCCACAGTAACTTAAGTCGCGGCGATTTTGACAGCCATCAACAATGTCGCTTCGAGCTCTTGGAATATATTCCATTTGTAGGCCGTCAAAATGCTCTTCTAGCTTTCTCACTTCATCAACATAAGCCTCCATCAACGGACCCTGATAATTCTTGTTCACTTGGCGGACGACAAGCTGTGAGTCACCCCTGACAATGAGCTTCTTGATCCCAAGGTCTACTGCGATCCTGAGACCGGCAAGCAAACCTTCATACTCTGCAGTATTGTTTGTTGCTTGCTCCTTGGGAAAGTGCATCTGGACTACGTACTTGAGGTGCTCTCCGGTGGGTGCAACAAGCAGCACGCCCGCACCAGCGCTTTGCAGCGAGAAGGCACCATCGAAGTACATAAGCCACTCTTTGCTTGCTTCCTTGACGGGGATGCTCGCTTCGAATCTCTTCGCCTTGTGTTGGCGCCCACTGCTATAAACTCGCCAATGCTCGCTTTGGATAGTTGAAGTGCTCTCAAACCCGAGGCCAAAGCTTGACAGTTCAGTGCCCACTCGACAATCCTGCCGGTTGCTTCGGATTTTGCAGTATCCTCTTCGGCGGAAAGCGAGTGACGACTGTTATCTCATGTGCTTGGAAGTAATGGCGCAGCTTTCTCGAGGCCATGAGAAGGCCGAAAAAGCAATTTCTGCACACCAGAGTACCTTGATCTAGCCCCCTGCAGAAGGGAACTGACAAAGTAAACTGGGCGCTGCACCATCCTTTTCTGCATATTCTCATGCATCTGCGCAGATCCATCCTTGTCGGGACCAGAGCTTGTCGGTGAAGCCCCCTGCTTGTCGCTGGATGCCTCTGCCATGGTTGCCGGCTCATCATCCGCCTCCCTCTCCGCTACTAACGCAGCACTAACCACTTGATTGGTTGCCGCTATATATAGCAACAACTTCTCTTGTGGCTTAGGTGCGACAAGTATTGGAGTGGAGGACAGGTATCTCTTCAAGTCCTGTAGCGCAGCCTCCGCTTCCGGAGTCCATTTCATTGGACCTGCATTTTCAATATTTTGAAAAATGGCGAGGCACGCCAGCAGATCTAGAGATAAACTTCTTTGAGCAGCCACGCGCATCCGCAAGTCTTCGTACATCCTTGACGCGCTTTGGTGCTTCAATCTGCTCGATGGCCTTGATCTTGTCGGGATTGGCTTCAATTCCCCGCTGAGACACGAAAAACCCGAGAAGCTTGCCGGAGGGGACTCCAAACACGCACTTCTCGGGGTTGAGCTTAAGGTTGATCTTGCGCAGATTTGCAAAGGTTTCGTCTAAATCTTGAATCAGAGTTGCCCTGTCCTTGCTTTTGACCACTATGTCATCCATGTAGGATTCCACATTTTTGTGTATTTGTGGCTCAAAAGCGTGATGGACTACTCTTGCAAATGTTGAACCAGCATTCTTTAAACCAAAAGGCATCGGTGTGAAACAGTATGTGCCACATGGGGTGATGAATGCGGTTTTCTCCTCATCCTCTTCTGCCATGAAGATCTGATGGTATCCTGAGTATGCATCAAGAAATGAAAGCAAGTCACATCCGGCCGTGGAGTCAACAATCTGGTCGATACGTGGAAAGGGAAATGGGTCTTTGGGACAAGCTTTATTAACATCGGTAAAGTCGATACAAAGCCTCCATTTCCCGTTTGCCTTACGCACGACTACAGGATTGGCCAACCACGTAGGATGGAGCACTCCTCTGACAAGGCCTGCTGCTCCCAACTTCTTGATCTCTTCTGCGATGAACTCTTGGCGCCCACCGCTGCTTCGACTTTCGCTGACGGGCGGCGCGATGAGGACAGACAGCAAGATGGTGCTCAATTACTTTCCTGGGAACACCGGGGATGTCAGACGGTTGCCATGCAAACACGTCGACGTTCGCCCGCGGGAAAGCAACGAGCGCGCCTTCCTATTTAGGATCGAGAGTGGCACTTATGGTGAAGGTACCACCAGTGCCGTCCTCCTTGGCGGGCACCCTCTTGGTCTCGGGAGCTACCATCGTCTTCTTACACTTGCCGGTGGAGCTCGATGGTGCGTCCTCGACGGTAGCGCAGCACTCCGAAGAGGTGCGCTTGCCGGAGTGGGCATCAGAGCTCTTGCCGGACTTGGTCTTCTTCTTCGCCCCGGGAGCTTCAGCGGCAATTGACTTGCGATCTGTTGCGGCTGCTGCTTCCCGGTAGATCTTGTCGGCGCAGATAAGAGCATCCTTCATGTTGCCAGGGACAGAGATGACGCTTATCGGGCCTGGCATCTTGAGCATGTTGTATGCATAGTGAGAGGCCGCCATGAATTTGGCGAGTGCTGGACAGCCAAGTATCCCATTATATGGTAATGGAAAGTCAGCAACGTCAAAAGTGACCCTCTCAGTTCTGAAGTTCAATTCGCTGCCAAATGTCACCGGCAACGTGATCTTTCCCTTCGGCTTGCTCCTTCCCGGATTAATTCCTTGGAATGTGCCTGTCTCTTCGAGCTCGCTGTCAGGGATCTGAAGTTTCTGGAGCACCGCGGAGGAGATCAGGTTCAAGCCGGCCCCGCCGTCAACTAGCATCTTAGTGACCTTGAGGTTGCGGATAGTTGGCGAAACTAACATCGGCAAGCACCCGACCGCAGTTATGCGATCAGGGTGGTCCTCAATATCAAAGATAATAGGCGTGCTGGACCATTTCAGAGGTTTGCGTGACTCGACGGACGGTTCAGCCGCATTGACTTCCCGCATCCACTGCTTGAGTTGGCGGTGTGAAGTATGCAGAGAAGCACCGCCGTCAACGCACAAGACCTCTGTGGCTTTCTGAAACTCATCCTCGTCGGCCTCGTCTTCATCCATATCTTCATCGTCGTCGTCATCTTCATCCTTGTCGCGGCCACGGGGAGGTCTGTCTCCTTGCCGCTGCTTGGCCTTGCCGCGGCGTCCTCCCCGGCTGGGGCGCTTCTTGCCGGATCCCCCAGCACCTTCCTGGGCCTTCTCCTTGTCGCGTCTCTCGTATTCAGCCTTCTGCTGTTCGACAAGCTGCTCGACCTTCTTGCAGCTCTGGAGATCATGGCCCTTGGTGCGGTGGATTTTGCAGTACTGCTTGTTGGAGCTGTCCTGCTTGTCGGCGACCGCCACAGCCTGGCAGTTGGTGCCCGCGGCAACCTCCTTGCCGGAGCTACCAACTTTAGCTTTCTTGGCGTTACCTCCATTGCCGGACTTCTCAACAACTAGCACTTCTTTGCCTTTCTTTTTCCTGTTATTCCGCCGCCGGCTTTTCCTTGCCGGGGCAGTCTCCTCACTATCAGATCCTCCTGCTCCTGTGTTCTCTCCGGGGAGTCTCCTCCCTTCTTCAGCACGTGCGCACTTGTCGGCCAGGTCATAGAGCTCACTGACGTCTCTGATCTTGCACATCGCCATCTCCTCCCGCATCCTGCGGTTGCGCACGTTCTGATGGAACGCGTTGATTACCGCGGCAGGGTGGACGTCTGGGATGTTATGCTGTACACGGCTGAATCTCTGAATGTACTTGTGCAGGGTCTCTCCTTCCTTCTAGGCGAGCAGATGAAGGTCGCTCTCTTGGCCATGGGGCTTGTGGCCACCTGTAAAGGCACCGACAAACTGATGGCACAGATCTGCCCAAGAGGATATGGAGTTGTCCGGCAAGTGCATGAGCCAAGATCTGACATTGGGCTTGAGCACCAGAGGGAAGTAGTTGGCCAGAATCTTGTCGTCTCGCCCCCCGGCAGCTTGCACCGCGATGGTGTAGATGCTGAGGAACTCCGACGGGTGCGTCTTGCCGCCGTATTTCTCTGGTACATCTGGTTTGAAATTCTTCTTGCTGGGCCATCGGACTTGCCGCAGCTCACGAGTGAACGCAGGGGCAACCTATCACAGATGGCAAGTCGCTGTTCTCTCGGGCGCATGCATGTCGACAGAGGGCGCAGCGCTGGTCGGATTGACGCCGCTTCTTCTTGCGCTCGGCGCGAGTCCGAGCGCCTTCTTGTTGTCGCCCATGAAGAACTTGGCGCTGATCGCGACGAGCTCGTGGATCCGGCGATGCGGTGGAGTCGCTGCCGAGGTGGATCCGGCGAGTCGGCGATCTTGGCCTTCGGGTGGAGAGTGCATGGTGGTTGCACCCCACAGTTTCATCGCCACCGCTCGTGCCTTGTCGCCCCGCCGCGGCAGCGGCGTAGTCGGTTGACGCGAGTGTCGCCGTTGGCAAAGCCGATGAGACTATGAATGGTGGCCTCCATTCATCGACCTTTGTCGGCTGTTGAGGGTAATCCAGAGCAGCCGAGCTCTCGCCAAGGCTTCGTTGGAGTGGTGGGTGGCGATGGCGACGGTGCGAGGAGCGGATATGCTCGAATTCTAACTATGTTAGAAGGAGCAGATCCCGCCCAGCGATCGTGCCTGCCGCCGGCACATTGGCGTGCATGCTGGTCTTGAGCATCCCGAGATCCACCAGCTCGATCTTGGTCCAACGAGCGTATGGTACTGTGAATACCATGACGCCGTTGATCCCGCGCCTCCTGAGATGGGCGCGGTGCATGTACGGACGCCGAGGTCTGCGCGGCCTTGTCCTTGGACTTGGCAGCGCCATGGGCTCCCTCGTCGACGCCCGCTCTTCCGCCAGCGTCTACCCCACCACTCGTTTGCTCCGGTGGTGGTGGGATCGACGTGGACGGCTCCGCTGCTGCCGAAGCCTTCTTCTTCGGTGGCATGTTGATGAAGAACACGGAGATGTTGCTCGTGTGAACGCCGGATAAGGTTCACACAGCCTCGACGCCCCCTACCTGGCGCGCCAAAGATGTCGGGGAAGCTGATCTGACCCACGAACACCTATGGGGGCCGGCGGACCGGACCCCTTTCGGTTCGGTGGGGGCGGAGATTGCACGAAGAGCAGATCGAGGCGGCACACGAAAGCAGTTTACCCAGCTTCGAGCTCTCCGGAGAGATAATACTCCTCATCGCTGCATGTCCGATTGTATTGTGCTCTTGCTAGGGAGCGCCGAGAGCTACAAGACCTAGCGTGAGTGTCCTCTCGGTTTCAATGAACCCCCCCCTCGGTTTCAATGAACCCCCCTCTTTCTACGCTACATGGGCCTCCTTTTATATGCTCAAGGGTCACCGACAGTGGCAACGAGACAAGGGCAAAAGGGAAAATGAGTTGCGGTTGGTACAGCTACTTGTGCGATGGATCATACCTAACCCCGACGGCAGGGGACAAAGGCATTAAATGCCCGCCTATGTCTCCTAAACAAGGAGAAAGGGACCGTCGGGGCGCCATTGCTTGCCACGATGGCAATCTTGTCAAGACCGCCGCCACCGTGCTCCTTCGGGCGACGACAACCTTCGCCACCTTGCCGCTACCGAAAGGTCCTGGCGACACGCTGGTGGATGTCTTTGGGCGCAGATTCTGAGGTGGTAGTTTGCCACGGCAAGCACCTTGCCGCGGTGGTTGCCTTGTCGCGCCCGGAAGCTTGTCGCTCACCGGGCCTTCCTGGCAAGCTCCTCTTGCCGGAGCCTTGTCTCCTAGGTGCCTTGGTTGGCCTTCCCGGCAAGCTCCTCTTGCCAGGGCCTTGTCTCCTTAGCTTAAATACTTTGTTCTTGAATGGCTCCAAAGGAACCACGGAGGAGCTAGGCGGTCACCGCGGCAAGCCTCGCCGCGGGGTGTTGCAACTGCCCGTGCACAAGTTTGGGATACTAGGGTACCCCTACTCTAGTACACCGACAGATCGAGATTAGGAATTGTCACTCCGACTGTCGGAGAGGTATCTCTGGGCCCTCTCGGTAATGCACATCACTATAAGCCTTGCAAGCAATGTGACTAATGAGTTAGTTACGTGATGACGCATTACGTAACGAGTAAAGAGACTTGCCGATAACGAGATTGATATAGGTATTGAGATACCGACGATCGAATCCCGGGCAAGTAACACACCGATGACAAAGGGAACAACGTATGTTGTTATGCGGTTTGACCGATAAAGATCTTCGTAGAATATGTGGGAGCCAATATGAGCATCCAGGTTCCTCTATTGGTTATTGACTGGAGACGTGTCTCGGTCATGTCTACATAGTTCTCGAACCCGTAGGGTCCGTACGCTTCAAGTTCGGTGACGATCAGTATTATGAGTTTTTGTGTTTTGATGTACCAAAGGTAGTTCTGAGTCCCGGATATGATGACGAACATGATGAGGAGTCTCGAAATGGTCGAGACGTAAAGATCGATATATTGGACGACTATATTCGAACACCGGAAGTGTTCCGGGTGGTTTCGGAGAAAACCGGAGTGCCGGAGGGTTACCGAAACCCCCTAGGAGAAATAGTGGGCCTTATGGACCTTAGTGGAGAGAGAGAGGGCTGGCCTAGGGCAGGCCGCGCGCCCCTCCCCCTCTGGTCTGAATTGGACTAGGAGAGGGGGGGCGACGCCCCCCTTTCCTTCTCCCTCTCCCCTTCCTTTCCCCCTCCTAGTAGGAGTACCTACTCCTACTAGGAGGAGGGCTCCTCCTCCTGGCGCGCCTACAAGGGCCGGCCGTCCTCCCCCCTTGCTCCTTTATATACGGGGGCAGGGGGCACCTCTAGACATACAAGTTGATCTGTTGATCTCTCCCAGCTGTGTGTGGTGCCCCCCTCCACCATAATCCACCTCGATCATATCGTAGCGGTGCTTAGGCGAAGCCCTGCATTGGTAGCATCATCATCACCGTCACCACGCCGTCATGCTGACGAAACTCTCTGGTGAAGCTTTGTTGGATCGCAGCTCGCGGGGCGTCATCGAGTTGAACGTGTGCTGAACTCAGAGGTGTCGTGCGTTCGGTACTTGGATCGGTCGGATCGTGAAGACGTACAACTACATCAACCGCGTTGTGCTAACGCTTCCGCTTTCGGTCTACGAGGGTACGTGGACACACTCTCCCCTGTCGTTGATATGCATCACCATGATCCTATGTGTGCGTAGGAATTTTTTTGAAATTACTACGTTCCCCAACAGTGGCATCCGAGCCAGGTTTATGCGTAGATGTAATATGCACGAGTAGAACACAAGTGAGTTGTGGGTGATACAAGTCATACTGCTTACCAGGATGTCATACTTTGGTTCGGCGGTATTGTTGGATGAAGCGGCCCGGACCAACATTACGCATATGCTTACGCGAGACTGGTTATATCGACGTGCTTTGCACATAGGTGGCTGGCGGGTGTCAGTTTCTCCAACTTTAGTTGAACCGAGTGTGGCTACGCCCGATCCTTGAGAAGGTTAAAATAGCACTAACTTAACGAACTATCATTGTGGTTTTGATGTGTAGGTAAGAACGGTTCTTGCTCAGCCCGTAGCAGCCACGTAAAACTTGCAACAACAAAGTAGAGGACGTCTAACTTGTTTTTGCAGGGCATGTTGTGATGTGATATGGTCAAGACATGATGCTATATTTATTGTATGAGATGATCATGTTTTGTAACCGAGTTATCGACAACTAGCAGGAGCCATATGGTTGTCGCTTTATTGTATGCAATGCAATCGCCCTGTAATTGCTTTACTTTATCACTAAGCGGTAGCGATAGTCGTAGAAGCAATAGTTGGCAAGACGACAACGATGCTACGATGGAGATCAAGGTGTCGCGCCGGTGACGATGGTGATCATGACGGTGCTTTGGAGATGGAGATCAAAGGCACTAGATGATGATGGCCATATCATATCACTTATATTGATTGCATGTGATGTTTATCCTTTATGCAACTTATTCTGCTTTGTTTGACGGTAGCATTATAAGATGATCTCTCACTAAATTTCAAGGTAAAAGTGTTCTCCCTGAGTATGCATCGTTGCCAAAGTTCGTCGTGCCGAGACACCACGTGATGATCGGGTGTGATAAGCTCAACGTTCATCTACAACGGGTGTAAGACAGTTTTACACACGCAGAATACTCGGGTTAAACTTGACGAGCCTAGCATATGCAGATATGGCCTCGGAACACTGAGACCGAAAGGTCGAGCATGAATCAATATAGTAGATATGATCAACATAGTGATGTTCACCATTGAAAACTACTCCATTTCACGTGATGATCGGTTATGGTTTAGTTGATATGGATCACATGATCACTTAGATGATTAGAGGGATGTCTATCTAAGTGGGAGTTCTTAAGTAATATGATTAATTGAACTTAAATTTATCATGAACTTAGTACCTGATAGTATTTTTCTTGTCTATGTTGTTGTAAATAGATGGCCCGTGCTGTTGTTCCATTGAATTTTAATGCGTTCCTTGATAAAGCAAAGTTGAAAGATGATGGTAGCAATTACACGGACTAGGTCCGTAACTTGAGGATTATCCTCATTGCTAAACAGAAGAATTACGTCCTGGAAGCACCGCTAGGTGTACCACCTGCGCCGGCAACTGCAGACATTGTGAATGCCTGGCAGTCGCGTGTTGATGACTACTCGATAGTTCAGTATGCCATGCTTTATGGCTTAGAACCGGGACTTTAACAACGTTTTGAACGTCATGGAGCATATGAGATGTTCCATGAGTTGAAGTTGATATTTCAAGCAAATGCCCGGATTGAGAGATATAAAGTCTCCAATAAGTTCTACAGCTGCAAGATGGAGGAGAATAGTTCTGTCAGTGAGCATATACTCAGAATGTCTGGGTACTCAATCACTTGATTCAACTGGGAGTTAATCTTTCGGATGATAGTGTCATTGACAAAATTCTTCAATCACTGCCACCAAGCTACAAGAGCTTCGTGATGAACTATAATATGCAAGGGATGGATAAGACAATTCCCGAGCTCTTCGCAATGCTAAAGGCTGCGGAGGTAGAAACCAAGAAGGAGCATCAAGTGTTGATGGTCAACAAGACCACCAGTTTCAAGAAAAAGGGTAAAAGGAAGAAGAAGGGGAACTTCAAGAAGAACAACAAACAAGTTGTTGCTCAAGAGAAGAAACCCAAGTCTGGACCTAAGCCTGAGACCGAGTGCTTCTCACCGCAAAGCACCGGTCACCGAAGCGGAACTGCCCCAAGTATTTGGCGGATAAGAAGGATGGCAAGGTGAACAAAGGTATATGTGATATATATGTTATTGATGTGTACCTTACAAGAGCTCGCAGAGCACTGGTATTTGATATTGGTTCATGCTAATATTTGCAACTCAAAACAGGGACTACGGATTAAGCAAAGACTGGCTAAGGATGAGGTGACGATGCGCGTGGGAAATGGTTCCAAAGTCGATGTGATCGCCGTCGGCACGCTACCTCTACATCTACCTTCGGGATTAGTTTTAGACCTAAATAATTGTTATTTGGTGCCAGCGTTAAGCATGAACATTATATCTGGATCTTGTTTGATGTGAGACAGTTATTCATTTAAATAATAATGGTTGTTCTATTTATATGAGTAATATCTTTTATGGTCATGCACCCTTAAAGAGTGGTCTATTTGTGATGATTCTCGATAGTAGTGATACACATATTCATAATGTTGAAGCCAAAAGATGCAGAGTTGGTAATGATAGTGCAACTTATTTGTGGCACTGCCGTTTGGGTCATATTGGTGTAAAGCGCATGAAGAAACTCCATACTTATGGACTTTTGGAATCACTTGATTATGAATCACTTGGTACTTGCGAACCATGCCTCATGGGCAAGATGACTAAAACGCCGTTCTCCATAACAATGGAGCGAGCAATAGATTTGTTGGAAATCATACATACTGATGTATGTGGTCCGATGAATATTGAGGCTCGCGGCGGGTATCGTTATTTTCTCACCTTCATAGATGATTTGAGCAGATATGGGTATATCTACTTAATGAAACATAAGTCTGAAACATTTGAAAAGTTCAAAGAATTTCAGAGTGAAGTGGAAAATCATCATAACAAGAAAATAAAGTTTCTTCGATCTGATCGTGGAGGAGAATATTTGATTTACGAGTTTGGTCTACATTTGAAACAATGCGGAATAGTTTCGAAACTCACGCCACCCGGAACACCACAACGTAATGGTGTGTCCGAACGTCGTAATCGTACTTTACTAGATATGGTGATGTCTCTTACAGATTCCGCTATCGTTTTGGGGTTATGCTTTAGAGACGGCTGCATTCACGTTAAATAGGGCACCATCAAAATCCATTGAGACGACGCCTTATGAACTGTGGTTTGGCAAGAAACCAAAGTTGTCGTTTCTTAAAGTTTGGGGCTGCGATGCTTATGTGGAACATCTTCAACCTGATAAGCTCGAACCCAAATCTGAGAATGTGTCTTCATAGGATACCCAAAGGAAACTGTTGGGCACACCTTCTATCACAGATCCGAAGGCAAGACATTCGTTGCTAAGAATGGATCCTTCCTAGAGAAGGAGTTTCTGTCGAAAGAAATGAATGGGAGGAAAGTAGAACTTGATGAGGTACCTGCTCCCTTATTGGAAAGTAGTTCATCACAGAAATCTGTTCCTGTGACTCCTACACCAATTAGTGAGGAAGCTAATGATGATGATCATGTAACTTCAGATCAAGTTACTACCGAACCTTGTAGGTCAACCAGAGTAAGATCCGCACCAGAGTGGTACAGTAATCCTATTCTGGAGGTCATGTTGCTTGACCAAGGCGAACCTACGAACTATGAAGAAGCGATGGTGAGCCAGATTCCGCAAAATGGCTTGAGGCCATGAAATCTGAGATGGGATCCATGTATGAGAACAAAGTGTGGACTTTGGTTGACTTGCCCGATGATCGGCAAGCCATAGAGAATAAATGGATCTTCAAGAAGAAGACTGACGTTGACGGTAATGTTACTGTCTACAAAGCTCGACTTGTTGCGAAAGGTTTTCGACAAGTTCAAGGGGTTGACTATGATGAGACTTTCTCACCCGCAGTGATGCTTAAGTCTGTCCGAATCATGTTAGCAATTGCCGCATTTTATGATTATGAAATTTGGCAAATGGATGTCAAAACTGCATTCCTGAATGGATTTCTGGAAGAAGAGTTGTATATGATGCAACCAGAAGGTTTTGTCGATCCAAAGGGAGCTAACAATGTATGCAAGCTCCAGCGATCCATTTATGGACTGGTGCAAGCCTCTCAGAGTTGGAATAAACGTTTTGATAGTGTGATCGAAGCATATGGATTTATACAGACTTTTGGAGAAGCCTCTATTTACAAGAAAGTGAGTGGGAGCTCTGTAGCATTTCTGATATTATATGTGGATGACATATTGCTGATTGGAAATGATATAGAATGTTTGGATAGCATAAAAGGATACTTGAATAAAAGTTTTTCAATGAAAGACCTTGGTGAAGCTGCTTACATATTGGGCATCAAGATCTATAGAGATAGATCAAGACGCTTGATAGTACTTTCACAAAGCACATACCTTGACAAAGTTTTGAAAAAGTTCAACGTGGATCAAGCAAAGAAAGGGTTCTTGCCTGTGTTACAAGGTGTGAAGTTGAGTCATACTCAATTCCCGACCACTGTATAAGATAGAGAGAAAATGAAAGATGTTCCCTATGCTTCAGCCATAGGCTCTGTCATGTATGCAATGTTGTGTACCAGACCTAATGTGTGCCTTGCTATTAGCTTAGCAGGGAGGTACCAAAGTAATCCATGAGTGGATCACTAGACAACAGACAAGAACATCCTGAAATACCTGAAAAGGACTAAGGATATGTTTCTCATTTATGGAGGTGACAAAGAGCTAGTCTTAAATGGTTATGTCGATGCAAGCTTTGACACTGATCCGAACGATTCTAAATCGCAAACCGGATACGTGTTTACATTGAACGGTGGAGCTGTCAGTTGGTGCAGTTCTAAACAAATCGTCGTGGTGGGATCTACGTGTGAAGCAGAGTACATAGCTGCTTCAGAAGCAGCAAATGTAGGAGTCTGGATGAAGGAGTTCATATCTGATCTAGGTGTCATACCTAGTGCATCGGGTCAATGAAAATCTTTTGTGACAATACTGGTGCAATTGCCTTGGCAAAGGAATCCAGATTTCACAAGAGAACCAAGCACATCAAGAGACGCTTCAATTCCATCCGGGATCAAGTCCAGGTGGGAGACATAGAGATTTGCAAGATACATACGGATCTGAATGTTGCAGACCCGTTGACTAAGCCTCTTCCACGAGCAAAACATGATCAGCACCAAAACTCCATGGGTGTTAGAATCATCACTGTGTAATCTAGATTATTGACTCTAGTGCAAGTGGGAGACTGAAGGAAATATGCCCTAGAGGCAATAATAAAGTTTTTATTTAATTCCTCATATCACGATAAATTTTTATTATTCATGCTAGAATTGTATTAACCGGAAACATAATACATGTGTGAATACATAGACAGACATAATGTCACTAGTATGCCTCTAATTGACTAGCTCGTTAATCAAAGATGGTTAAGTTTCCTAACCATAGACATGAGTTGTCATTAGATTAACGGGATCACATCATTAGGAGAATGATGTGATTGACTTGACCCATTCCGTTAGCTTAGCACTTGATCATTTAGTTTACTTCTATTGCTTTCTTCATGACTTATACATGTTCCTATGACTATGAGATTATGGAACTCCCGATTACGGAGGAACACTTTGTGTGCTACCAAACGTCACAACGTAACTGGGTGATTATAAAGGTGCTCTACAGGTGTCTCCAATGGTACTTGTTAAGTTGGCATAGATCGAGATTAGCATTTGTCACTCCGACTGTCGGAGAGGTATCTCTGGGCCCTCTCGGTAATGCACGTCACAATAAGCCTTGCAAGCAATGTAACTAATGAGTTAGTTACGGGATGATGCATTACGTAACGAGTAAAGAGACTTGCCGGTAACGAGATTGAGCTAGGTATTGAGATACCGATGATCGAATCTCGGGCAAGTAACATACCGAGAATATGTGGGAGCCAAGGGAACAACGTATGTTGTTATGCGGTTTGACCGATAAAGATCTTCGTAGAATATGTGGGAGCCAATATGAGCATCCAGGTTCCGCTATTGGTTATTGACCGGAGACGTGTCTCGGTCATGTCTACATAGTTCTCGAACCGTAGGGCCCGCACGCTTGAAGTTCGGTGACGATCGGTATTATGAATTTTTGTGTTTTGATGTATCGAAGGTGGTTTGGAGTCCCGGATATGATCACGGACCTGACGAGGAGTCTCGAAATGGTCGAGACGTAAAGATCGATATATTG
>JAHIAM010017529.1:0-15604 GCA_021605205.1 Aegilops longissima | reverse complement strand
TCGGGGTTTGATCATGTTTTGCTTGTGAGAGAGGTTTTAGTCAACGGTCTCGAACCTTTCAGATCCGTGTGTACTTTGTAATTTCTATGTCATATTGTAAATGCTGCTTTCACGCTCCACTTGGAGCTATTCCAAATGGTTGCTCCACTATACGATCCGGTTTGCTACTCAGAGTCACTCGGATAGGTGTTAAAGCTTGCATCGACGTAACCCTTTACGCCAACTCTTTATCACCTCCATAATCGAGAAACATGTCCTTATTTACTCCTAGGACAATTTTGACCGCTGTCCAATGATCCCCATTCCTGGATCATTCTTGTACCCCTTGATCGACTCATGGCATGGCACACTTCCGCAAGTACACAAAGATAGCATACTATAGAGCCTATGTCCAAGCATAGGGGACGACCTTCATCCTTTCTCTTTTTCTGCCGTGGTCGAGCTTTAACTCTTAACTTCATACCTTACATCTCGTGCAAGAACTCCTTCTTTGACTGATCCATCTTGAACACTTTCAAGATCATGTCAAGGTATATGCTCATTTGAAAGTACCATTAAGCATTTTGATCTATCACTATAGATCTTGATGCTCAATGTTCAAGTAGCTTAATCCAGGTTTTCACTTGAAAAAACACTTTCAAATAACCCTATATGCTTTCAGTATTCTACATCATTTCGATCATCAATATGTCAACAACATATACTCATCGAAATTTATAGTGCTCCCACTCACTTCTTTGAAATACAAGTTTCTCATAAACTTTGTATACACCCAAAATCTTTGATCATCTCATCAAAGCACACATTCCAACTCCGAGATGCTTACTCTAAATTCTTAGAAAGGATCGCCGGAGCCAGATACCTTTTAGCATCCTTAGGATCGACAAAACTTTTCGATTGTATCACATACAACCTTTCCTTACTTAAACTGGTAAGGAAACTCATTTTGACATCCATCCGCCAGATTTCATAAATGCAGCTTATGCTAACATGATTCCGACGGATTTAAGCATCGCTACGAATGAGAGAATCTCATCGTAGTCAACTCCTTGAACTTGTGAAAACTCTTCGCCACAAGTCGAGCTTCATAGACGGTGATATTATCGCCCACGTCTGCCTTTCTTCTTAAAGATCCATTTATCTCAATGGCTTGCCGATCATCGGCAAGTCCACCAAAGTCCATGCTTTGTTCTCGATACATGGATCCTATCTCTCGATTTCATGGCTTCTAACCATTTGTAGGAATTTGGGCCCACCATCGCTTCTCCATAGCTCGAGGTTCATTGTTGTCTAGCAACATGACCTTCTATACAGGATTACTGCATCACCTGTAAGTAGTACGATCCTTGTCACCCCACGAGGCAATCGTGAGTGACTTGATCCAAAACTTCATGATCACTATCATAAGCTTCTACTTCAATTGGTGTAGGTGCCACGGAACAACTTCCTCGTGTCCCGCTACACACTAGTTGAAGTGACGGTTCAATAACCTTATCAAGTCTCCACCATCCTCCCACTCAACTTTTCGAGACAAACATTTCCTCGAGAAAGGACCCGATTCAAGAAACAATCCTTATTGCTTTCGGATCTGAATTAGGAGGTATACCCAACTGTTTTGGGTGTCCTATGAAGATGCATTTTATCCGCTTTGGGTTCAAGCTTATCAACCGGAAACTTTTCCACATAAGCGTCGCAGCCCCAAACTTTTAAGGAACGACAACTTAGGTTTCTCCAAACGGTGTCGTCTCAACGGAATTACGTGGTACCCTATTAAAGTGAGTGCGGTTGTCTCTAATGCCTAACCCATGAACGATAGTGGTAATTCGATAAGAGACATCATGGTACGGACCATATCCAATAGGGTGCAACTATGATGTTCGGACACACCATCACACTATGGTGTTCCGCAGCGGTATTAATTGTGAAACAATTTGCACAATGTCTTAATTGTGTGCCAAACTCAGAATCTCAGATATTATCTCTATGATCATATCATAGACATTTTATCCTCTTGTCACAATGATCTTAAACTTCACTCTGAAATTACTTGAACCTTTCAATAATTCAGACTTGTGTTTCATCAAGTAAATATACTCAACATCTACTCAAATCATCCGTGAAGTAAGAACATAACGATATTCATCGTGATGCCTCAAAGACTCATTGGACTGCATACATCAAAATGTGTTACTTCCAACAAGTTGCTATCTTGTTCCATCTATCAAACCGAGGCTTTTCAATATCTTGCCCATGTGGTATGATTTGCATATCTCAAGTGATTCAAAATCAAGTGAGTCCAAACGATCCATCTCGCATGGAGTTTCTTCATGCATATACACCAATAGACATGGTTCATATGTCTCAAACTTTTCAAAACGAGTGAGTCCAAAGATCCATCAACATGGAGCTTCTTCATGCTGCTTCTATACCAATATGACTTACATGGCAAGGCCACAAGTAAGTGGTACTATCATTACTATCTTATACTTTTGGCATGAAAATGTGTATCACTACGATCGAGATTCAATAAACCATTCTTTAGGTGCAAGACCATCAAGGTATTATTCAAATAGAGTAACCATTATTCTCCTTAAATGAATAACAGACATGTATAGACATAATCCAATCATGTCTATGCTCAACGCAAACACCAAATGACAATAATTCTGGTTTAATACTAATCTTGATGGTAGAGGGAGCGCATGATGTTTGATCACATCAACTTGGAAACACTTCCAACACATATCGTCACTCACCTTTAGCTAGTCTCCGCTTATTTCGTAGCTTTTATTTCGAAGTTACTAACACTTAGCAACCGAACCGGTATCTAATACCCTGGTGCTACTAGGAGTACTAGTAAAGTACACATTAACATAATGTATATCCAATATACTTCTATCGACCTTGCCAGCCTTCTTATCTACCAAGTATCTAGGGTAATGTTGCTCCAAAGGGTAGTTCCTTATTCCGTAAGCACTTAGTCTCGGTTTGGTTTCAACCTTGGGTTTCTTCAACGGAGCAGCAAGCTGATTTGCCATTTCATGAAGTATCCCTTATTGCCCTTGCCCTTCTTGAAACTAGTGGTTTCATCAACCATCAACAATTGATGCTCCTTCTGATTTCTACTGCTGATGTCAAACAACGCGAATACCTCAAGGATCATCATATCTATCCCTCGATATGTTATAGTTCATCACGAAGCTCTAGCAGCTTGGTGGCAATGACTATGGAGAAACATCACTATCTCATCCGGAAGATCAACTCCCACTCGATTCAAGTGATTGTTGTATTCAGATAATCTGAGCACAAGCTCAACGATTGAGCTTTTCTCCCTTAGTTTGTAGGCTAAGAAAATCGCCGGAGGTCTCATACCTTCGACGTGGGCACGAGCCTGAAATCCCAATTTCAGCCCTCAAACATCTCATATGTTCCGCGACGTTTCAAAACGCCTTTGGTGCCTCAACTCTAAACCGCTTAACCGAACTATCACGTAGTTATCAAAACGCAGTATGTCCGATGTTCACAACATCCACAAACAACGCTTAGGTTCAGCACATCGAGCAGTGCATTAGGACATAAGCTTTCTAATCGTCCGCATAATCGCTACTTTCAACTTTCAACTATATTTCTCTAGGAACATATCTAAACAGGGAACTAAAGCGAAGCTGGCTATAATTTGCAAAAGGTCTTTTGACTATGTTCAGGATAATTAAGTTCATCTTATGAACTCCCACTCAGATAGACATCCTCTGGTCATCTAAGTGATTACATGATCCGAATCAACTCAGGCCCGGTCCGATCAACACGTGAGACGGACTAGTCATCATCGGTGAACATCTTCATGTTGATCGTGATCTACTATACGACTCATGCTCGACCTTTCGGGTCTCCGTGTTCCGAGGCCATGTCTTCACATGCTAGGCTCGCAAGTTAACCCTAAGTGTTTCTGCGTGTAAATCTTGCTTACACCCGCTGTATGTGAACGTAAGAATCCATCACACCCGATCAACACGTGGTGCTTAGAAGTTATTAAACAGAGCAACGGTGCACGCTAGGGGAGAACACTTCTTGAAATTTGTAAGGGATCATCTTATTTACTACCGCCGCTCTAAGTAAACAAGATGCATAAACATAATAAACATCACATGCAATTATATAGTAGTGACATGATATGGCCAATATCATATTGCTCTTTTGATCTCCATCTTCGGCTCCATGATCATCATTGTCACCGCATGACACCATGATCTCCATCATCATGATCTCCATCATCGTGTCTCCATGAAGTTGTCTCGCCAACTTATTACTTCTACTACTATGGCTACCGTTAGCAATAAAGTAAAGTAATTACATGGCGTTGTTTAATGACACGCAGGTCATACAATAAATAAAGACAACTCCTATGGCTTCGCCGGTTGTCATATTCATCGACATGCAAGTCGTGAATCCTATTACAAGAACATGATCAATCTCATACATCACATATCATTCATCACATTCTTCTTGGCCATATCACATCACATAGCATACCCTCGCAAAAACAAGTTAGACGCCCCTAATTGTTGTTTGCATGTTTTACGTGGCTGCTATGGGTTCTAGCAAGAACGCTTTCTTACCATTTAAAACCACAACGTGATATGCCAATTGCTATTTACCCTTCATAAGGACCTTTCATTTAATCTGCTCCGACTAAAGGGAGAGATCACACCAGCCACCTTATGCACCAAGTGCATGTCACCGGTAACCCGTCTCGAAGGTCGGTCCGCCGCTTCATCCCACAATACCGTCAAACAAGATTGACTAGTAACGGTAAGCATATTGAATATCATCAACGCCCACAACTACTTTGTGTTCTACTGTGCAAAGAATCTACGCAATACCTAGCTCATGATGCCATCGGAAACGGAACGAAAGAAATTCAAAATTTTCCTACGTGTCACCAAGATCTATCTATGGAGAAACTAGCAACGAGGGAAGGAGAGTGCATCTACATACCCTTGTAGATCGCTAAGTTTAAGCTGCTCAATGAACGGGGTTGATGGAGTCGTATTGCCGTGATTCAGATCACCGAAGATCAAGTGCCGAACGGACGGCACCTCCGCTGCTCAAAACACACTACAGCCCGTGACGCCTCCCACGCCTTGATCCAGCAAGGAGAGAGGGAGAGGTTGAGGAAGACTCCATCCAGCAGCAGCACAACGCCATGGTGGTGATGGAGGAGCGTGGCATCCAAGGGCTTCAAGCACCCAGGGAGAGGAGGAGGAGGAGAGGTGGCATGCTACCAAGAGAGGGAGACTCTTGTGTTATGGGCAGCCCCTGGCCTCATATATATAGGGGAGGGCTGCGCCCTCTAGGGTTTCACCCCTAGGGGTGGCGCCAGCCCCAGATGTGGTTTGGGGCGGCCAAGAGAGGAAGGAGAGGAGAAGCCATCAGATGGGCCTTAGGGCCCATCCGACTAGGGTTTGCCCTCCCACCATCATGCGCTTGGGCCCCTTGTGGGGGCGCACCAGCCTCCTAGGGGCTGGTCCCTCCCACACTTGGCCCATGCAACCTTCTCAGTTGGCCCCACTTGGTGGACCCCTTCGACCCTCGTGGTCCCAGACATTACCGAAAACGCCTCAAACTTTTCCTGACTGCACAAAACATGACTTCCATATATAAATCTTTACCTCCGACCATTCCTGAACCTCGTGACGTCCGGATCTCATCCGGACTCAACAACATTCGTAACCACATACAAGCTTCCTATATAACCCTAGCGCCATCGAACCTTATGTGTAGACTCCTACGGGTTCGGGAACCATGCATATGACCAGACGTTTTCCGTCAATAACCAACAGCGGATCTGGATACCCATGTTGGTTCCTACATGTTCCACGATGATCTCATCGGATCTAACCACGATGTCAAGGACTCAATCGATCCCGTGATACAACCCTTTGTCTAGCGGTATTGTACTTGCCCGAGATTCTGATCGTTCAGATCCCGATACCTTGTTCAATCTTTACTACGCAAGTCTCTTTTTCTGCCCGTAACACATCATCCCCGTGATCAACCCCTTGGTCACATTGTGCACATTATGATGATGTCCTACCGAAAGTGGGCCAGAGATACCTCCGCTTACACCGGAGTGACAAATCCCAGCCTCGATCCGTCAACCCAATGGTCACTTTCTGAGATACATGTAGTGCACCTTTATAGTCACCCAGCATGCCAGACATTTGATACACCCAAAGCACTCCCACGGTATCCGGGAATTGCACGATCTCATGGTCTAAGGAAGAGATACTTGACATTGGAAAAGCTTTAGCATATTTAACTCAACGATCTTTGTGCTAGGCTTAGATTGTTTGTCCATCACATCATTCTCCTAATGATGTGATCCCAATGACATCCAATGTCCATGGTCAGGAAACCGTAACCATCTATTGATCAACGAAGCTAGTCAATAGAGGCTTACTAGGGACATGGTGTTGTCTATGTATCCACACATGTATTGTCGTTTCCGTCAATACAATTATAGCATGAATAATAAACGATTATCATGAACAAGGAAATATAATAATAACTAATTTATTATTGCCTCTAGGGCATATTTCCATCAATATTCTAACGTCCGCCCGATTCTTTAGCTCGAGCCGACTACGATCGAGGATGAGTGGCTGACACCATTGGGTTACTGCGATCTCTACAGCTATTGAGATTTAACTCCATCCCTGTCCTTTTGTGAAGACCGCGGACTCCAAGGTGCCGGACTCCTCTCTAGACTCCGAGGCCCTCCGCCGCCTAATCGAATCCAATTGCAGCGCCCGGTTATGGAGTTCACCGCCGACATCTTTCAAAGACTCGCCTTTGGCAACATCCTAAATTCACTAAAGTCTCTCTCTTCATCAGGTGAGCCTGGCCGAAACTACGGTCGAAGGTTGGGATGCGACGATTTAAGAAATATAACGCCCACCCACCACCCACTTTGTAGCCACCGGCACGATGATTTAACCGACATGCTCGACTTTCGACCAAGACATCGACGGTATGGACGACGATGTCGGAGACGACTCAAGAACCAGCGCCCACAGGCAATCGAAGGCCACCTCGTCATATCATATACATGGTGGACATTCCAAAAGATGGGAACATCGATGGAACGTGGAGGATGACCCTCCAAGAAACAGCCCAAGCGCCGCGCTATGCTGGCCGCCGCTTAAATCCCGCCACAAAGAAAACGGTGATTCCAGCACGAGATAATAACACCGACAAAGGTTGAAGACAACCTCCTCCAAAGAGGATTCAGCACAGGAGGAGGGAGAAGCCAGCCCTCATAATAGAGGCCAATTGTACAGCTCGCTTACACTCAAGTGGTCTTCGGATCCCCGGATAACTTCGGCTTAAGAGTTAATCTTCGATATAGTCCCGCTCAAGAGCGGTTATCACGCACTGCTTGACGAACCGAATTTGCAAAGTTCAATGCGGTGCCGCACTACGATACCTCAAGCTCAAGATGCCAAGCCCTCGAGGAGTAATCACGGTCAATGGAACACCGAACGCTCTCCGAACGGAGGAGCATATGGCGCCCTCGCGGGCGGAGGTGCAAAGCAGCCTCTCATAGCAATTCTCGAGTCCGCACATAAACGCCCGGACACCATCAAGCGCCCGAGTAACTTCCATAACAAGACCGCTTGGCACGATCCGAGAACGCCAGAGCAACCCGCCCCAACCCCATCCTCGCGAAATTATGTAAGCCAAGTATTATGTGTACATAACTATGCTCTGGAGATACCATGGGCATAAGGAGGGCACCACGGGCATGCCCGTAATGCGCTCAACCGCACTGTGGCTCCCAATTGTGTCATTCTTTTCTTTCTTCTTTTCTTACCGCCAGACTCCGCTTTCCAGAAGCCCCGTCTGCACTAGAATTGCCGAACTCACGATGCAACAGCCTGTGGAAGCATAAAGCTACGCCGAGTGTCCGGTGGTCTCTACTACGCAGCATTATACCTGTTTTACATACCATCCCGCAGCTTACCCCTCGGAGGGGACATGTTAAATAGTCCCATCCCTTGCTTATCGCACTATTTGTATCATTCGCATTCATTGCAGACCTTTTGAATAAACAATACATAGCTTATGCCCGTTATTGCACTCCTTTCTTTATATATATATATATATATATATATATATATATATATATATATATATATATATATATATGTTCATTCATGACATGTTGCACACGTATTACACTTTGGTACACGGCTAATACACTGTGGGGCTTAAGTACCCAAAACTATGGTGTGATAAGTCCTAACACTTTCACAAGTGCGCAATCTTTAACTTATAGCATTATATGCATCGGCTTCGAATCATGTCTTGGGTCAATAGTTGGGTTTGCCGGCCCCATGTTTTGGTACCTTACGCCTGCTATATCGGCTAAGGTAGGCTGGAGAACCATCGCATTGTGCCCCCGCTTGAGCTGGGTTG
Organism: Aegilops longissima; assembly: GCA_021605205.1. Classification (NCBI taxonomy): domain Eukaryota; kingdom Viridiplantae; phylum Streptophyta; class Magnoliopsida; order Poales; family Poaceae; genus Aegilops; species Aegilops longissima. Next base: position 7,126 of record JAHIAM010017529.1, on the reverse strand, counting down.
AGCACCTCGTGGAGAAAGCTAAACGACCGTCATGATAGGGCGAGAGCCGGTCGCTGTTCGAGAGGTTTTTTCGGTCCTAAAGGCTTATGTCGCTTAGAGCGAGGAGTCGACATTGTCCGCCAAGGCGTGATAGCGCCCGAACTCGGCCTCTTCCGAATACTAGGGGCTTCACTAAATTTAAAATTATAGAATTCTATGGCTAAGTGAGAGTGTTCAAGCACTATAGTCCGTTGCCTTGTTCGCTATGCTTGAGCCCCTCAAGGACCCAAGAATGGGAACAAGAGCGCCAAGTTTATCCCGAACACCCCAGCACTGTGGGCATGGGGGTGAAGCCAACGACTTGCCATCTCTCAAATTTGATAAATGGCCGTACGTAGGTAATATTTTAAATTCACAAGCTGCTGTTAGAGCATATGAACAAGTTTTCAGCGTGATATGATAACAAATGCTAGTCTATTCAAAATTACATCTTTGCAGCATTCACCGCTTATAAGTATGGCACCCTTCAGATGCCCTCATAGTACATTTTTGGCTTGCGATGCTCCTTGCCCGGCGGTGTGCCCGTCCGTCACAAGCTTCAAGATCCATCTTGCCCCAAAGGCACTTTAGCACGGCAAGGTCCCGACGGCACCTTCAATGCAGACGGAGCGCTTGATGACTTCTTAATCCATGGACAAAGGCCCACCAGTCACCGTGACTAGCCTCGTATAGCTCCTGTGCATGGCTTCCAGAGCCACAAACTTCAACTATGAGGCCCTTCATGGCCTGTTCGGCGACCTTGTGGAGCTCTCGACCAGCTGCTTCAGCTGGTCAGCCAGGGGCACTGATGTCCGCCTCAAGATACATCGAGACCGAACACCTTTTCCATCGAGCCCTCCTCCTGCAGTAGAACGCGGAAGCATAAGACACCACGGGCAGATCTCGCGAATGCTCCCTAGAGAGCTTCGATTCGGTAAGTAATAGATAATTCACTTTCACATGCTTGCTTTGCATAAAGAATGCCTTACCCGCCGCTATCTTCTTTAATGATTCGATTTCCGAGGGCTTTTCGGCTTCGCCTCGCGGCTTTGGCACTCCCAAGAGCCGAGGCGAGCTCAGACTCGAGTCTCGAGTCACGCCCAAACTCTCGTTTTTCCACGAGAGCCTAGAGTTCTTGCCGCACCTCCGCCACCTCCGCCCTCCCGCCGGCAGGCCTGGCTACCATGCACAGTTCTCGGCCGGACACCGCCTTCTGTGGTCACTCACCTCAGTCTGTGGGCCCCAACAATACCCACGTTAGTCCTGTCCTTTTTGCAACCAAATTCTTTCTATAAGGTACTACTTTAAGTAGGTATTATTTACCTTCCTTGTCCTCGAGCTGCTTCTTGGCAAGGCCGAGTTTGTTCTCGGACCGGCCGAGGGCCTCGCTCAATGCATCGACCTCCGTGAGTCAAGTAAGGTGAGGTCGAAGAAGTAAACTTTATTCCCATATTGACATACTTATGTTAGACTCCTCAGATATCTTTTAGATCCTCAAGCACGGCTTTTCTTTCCAAAACAATAACTAATCATCGGGCCTACTGGCTATGCGGTTATATTTTTACATATTCTAAACTTACCTCAAAGCCCGTTAGAAGTCCAGCACAGCTTGGCTATTCCGCCTTGGCTTGGGATTGAACTTTTCTCGATCACCACACTCAATAAAGGCGGTGCTCCTCGCCGATGGAGGCGCCTATTAAGCGCCCAAAGGTTATCCGGTGCCTCCGGATGGACGGAGGTCACCGGCGTCAGAAGTCTTGCCCTTCTTACTTAAGGGGCCGCGGCTTGATTCTCAGAATCACTCGGTTCCAGACGAGTCCGGGGCAGGTGGCCGGGACTTAGAGCCTCCCTCCTGGGGTCTCGCCTTTGCTCGAGTCCCGAGGAGGTCGCCTTGAGGCGCCCAGACCACCTCCTCCCGGCTGGGGCCCTTTTGGGACTCCACCGCGATGTCATCCAAGGCCACGAGAGGAGGCGCCGGAAGTGAAGTGCTATTCACATCCGGACCTAATCCAGGAGCTGCCGACATGGCGCCAAGCTCTGCCCTGGGCGGGCTATATGGTCATATTCGTTAGAAGACGAATATGCTATTGCAGAAAAAGTCATGAGCTATTCCGAGTCCCACACTAACGATCTCGCCAGGGCTTCGCCCTTAGTGGCCACTCCTCCTCGTCGTTGCTCGGCTGGTGGAGAAGTCCTGAGGAAGGGTCCTTTCTTTCTGTTCGGGCCTCCCTCACCGGGCGGCCTTCCTTTCTTTCTCTCTCTCACCGGGAGAGGCTCTTTTTCGTCCTCCGCCCTCGGGGGGAGATTCCGCCGTAGTCGCTTCGGGCGATGAGTCCGACAAGATTCTCGGGCGCCGGGAGCTCCTTCGAACCCTCGGGCCTTCTTTCTTGGCCTTTTCTTCTCCGGCACCACGTGTTAGAGCCAAGAGCAGCCACCGGCTAATCGGGCGTCCGGCCGGTCTTCGGCAAGGGGCCGGATAAATAATCTCATTCCGGACGTCTTCAGCCAGTCCTGTAAAGGTTAGGGAGTTTTAGATCCCAAGATAGAGTCAAACTATGAAAAAAGAGTCCCATAAAGTGTAAAATAACTTACCTCGCCTGCTTGACGCCGCGAGCTGAATCCATGATATTCAGTAGCGGATGCGAGCTTCGGCGCGCCTGAACAACACCTTCTGTGCATCTTCGTGACGTAGTGTCCAAGAGCCAGCTCATTCGGTCAAAGGTGCCGGATCAAACTCCCACAAATTGAAGGCTCGCGGCTGGCATGGGAGAATGCGCGGATGAGCATCACTTGGATTACGCCATGCTTGAGATTCTTGTCCACCAGGTTTCGGACGCAGGTTTGAGTCCGACAGCTCTTCCCAATCACCCCACGTCAGCCCGCTCTTTCCATGATGTGAGCCGTGGGGGAAGCTGATCGGATTCGGGGCCGCCACCATTGATTCTGTAAGGGTTCGTGATGTAGAACCACCCCGATTGTTACACCCCTTATGGTCTCCACAAAGGAGCCCTCGAGCCGCAGTGGGCGTTGGCTATCCTGCCTAAAGATGGCACCTCCAAGACTCGCTGGGCCGTCCACTACCTTCTTGGCTTGACATTGAAGGTCTTCAGCCATAAGTCAAGTGGGGCTGGATGCAAGAGGAAGGCTCGCATTACCATTTAGCGAACGCCTGAGATGTTGAGGATTAAATTCGGGCCAGATCGTGGAAATCTAGGCCGTAGTAGAACATGAGCCCTCTGGACGAATGGGTGAAGTGGAAACCCTAGTCCACCGAGGAAGTGGGGAGGAACACCACCTCTCATGGGGCCCGGGGTGGAGATGAGCTGCCCTTGTTGGGGAGCCGACACGCGATCACGCCGGACAAATATCCAGCTTTCCAAGCAGCTTTTTTGATGTGCCCTCCGTGATGGAGGAGGCCATCCACTTCCCTCCCAGCTCCGGGCAAGGTTGGAGAAGGTTGAGGTGGATGCTGCATTTTGGGCGCTTAGAGCTCGAAAAGGAAATGGATGAGCAAAGGAGGAATAATGTAGGTTAAAAGGTGGATCCTTATCCCTTATATGGACGGGATTGGGCTTACAAGCGCCCCCGCCGTACCGGTAAACTCGCTTATCTCCCAAGCGCCATAATCAATGGCTGTTGGGTTACCGTACGTCCAGTATTGATGGGAATCGGAATATGGGCACGATATCCGCCTGATAAGACGCGCCAAGCCTCGCTTAAACGCTACGAGGTGAAATAAGAAAACAATTGTGATAATGGCTCGGCTGCAGGTGATGTCACGCCGGAATACGCCACAGATCTGCGTAAAGGTTATTCTCTACGGTGGTGTGTGGAACTTGTTTTGTAGAGCCAACACAATCCTTGTGTTCAAAATCTTCTATGAAGTATTCGAGGAGGAACTCCGCCTTGCAATGCCGAAGACAATATATGCCACCGGATTCATCGTCATTGAAGTTCTGTCTCAGGGCTACTGAGGAGCCCTGGATTAGGGGTGTCCGACATGCATTTAACTATCACCGCTTGGCCGGACTCGGACTATGAAGATACAAGATTGAAGACTTCGTCCCGTGTCCCGGATGGGACTTTCTCAAGCGTGGAAGGCAAGCTTGGCGACACGGATATGTAGATCTCCTACCATTGTAACTGACTCAGGTAACCCTAACCCTATCCGTCTGTCTATATAAACTGGAGGGTTTTAGTCCGTGAGGAGGAACAACAATCATACCATAGGCTAGCTTCTAGGTTTAGCCTCTCTCCGATCTCGTGGTAGATCCACTCTTGTACTACCCATATCATCAATATTAATCAAGCAGAGTAGGGTTTTACCTCCATCGAGAGGGGTCTCAACCTGGGTAAAAACATCGTGTCTCTTTGTCTCCGTTACTATCCGCCTAGACGCGACAGTTCAGACCCCCTACCCGAGATCCGCCGGTTTGACACCGACACACCCCCTGCTAGCTAGGGACTCACCTTGGTGGGAGGCTGACTTAGGGCCTACTAAGTTTACGGGATGGAGGGCTTTGTCGCCTTAGTCAATATGAACGACTCTAGCTCCAGTGACCATACGATGTCCATCCAACGGTCCGTGAAGCTTCTTGAACCTCCTGCTCTTCGTGCTCCACTAGCAAAGCAGCGCTCATGCCGTTGCGGCTCCTGCCTCTCCGTGGTTGGCTGTGATGCTGGAGGCCTCACCGCCCTATTTCATTCGGACCACGCCAAGCCATCCTCTCTACTCACCCACACCACCGTTATTATACTACACTACGCAGCCTCACCCTCATACTCTCTTCATGAGGGCATCCACCGCTGCATCTTCCTCTGCCCGTCGCCCCTTTCCTAGCTCCTCGCCATCATCCATCGCTGCAGGTTCTCGGCGCAAGGTCTGTGGTCAATGTGGTCAATCTAATCGACTTCCATCGGAAGAGTAATCGCGGAGAGGCTTCCATACTGGGTCCACGGCGGCGTCGCAAGGAAGTGCCTCCTTATTACGCCAAGAAATAATTATTCTCCACCGACAGCGGGACCCACCGGACGGGCCATCGATTGCGTGGAATAAAGGTTTCCGACTTCCGGGACCCAACAGCTACATCTTCGCACGCAAGGAAGTGTGTCCTGCAAAAAATGATTTCGGGCCGCCGGGACCCACTAGTTACATCTTCGCACGCAAGGAAGTGCGTCCGGCAAAAGAAAACAAAACGATTCGGGCTCGACGCCGGGACCCACTAGCTACATCTTCGCAGGCAAGGAAGTGCTCGACAGCGCGGGACCCACCTGGATCGCTGCTCAGAAGGCTGTCATTCTGGTCGCTAACGGTAACGCATATACGGGTCGTAGTAGAGGCGCCGCACGCATAACGCATATACAGCCAGCGAGGGTGCAAGAAAGAAAATACGCCCACGTGCACGTACATACAGGAAGGGTCTCAACGCCTACTGCATACGTATATGGCTGGGTCGGAATAGAGAAATGTCGTCAGCTGTGTTCATGGGGAGGCAACGGAATGTGTCGTATTCATCGGAGGCAACGGAATGCGGGAGCCAACCGCTGGCGGAACGGAACGTTGTGGTCGGGTTCATCGGAGGGCTTGGACGAACAAAGCGATGGAAACGAGGCTCGCATATCAGCACAACGGAGGCAACGGCTTTGTGTTCGACCGCCACGCTCAAACGGGGTCCTCTGATCGGAGGGGCTCATGACGATGCAAAAACGGAGGAAATGGACCTCCTACTACGTCAAACGGGGTCCTATTGATCGGGAGGTGTGCCCCATCGCGAAAACGGATTTAAACGGACTTGAGTTGGAGCCATTTTGGCTGAAACGGGGAGGAGGGGTGTGATGCATCGCAAAACGGGACTCCACGGATACCGTTTCATCTCCACCGTCGACCTCCTCCAGCCTCCACTTGCCATCACGCACTTCCTCCACCTCCACTGGCTCCTTCTTCATCCAAATTCCACCGCAGCCGCTTACTCCACCGGCTACTATTCAACCACCCCTCCACGGGCACCCCTCCACCATCTAATGCTCATCCAGCCTCCACACCATGGGGTCCTGCTCAACCATCCCTCCACCATGCCACCCTCCACCGCTCACTGCTCATCCACCTCCACACCACGCGGGTTCCTGTTCATCCGAGGCAATGCCACCGCCACCTGCTCATCCAACTTCCCCCAACACTCACTATTCATCCTAGAGGCAGCATCGATCGCCGCTAGCGGCGCAAGTAGTGAAAGGGCGAATTTCCCATCGCTTCATTAACACCATCGAGCAGATCGCTTAAGTTCAAGAACGCCAGAAGCCTGTGCATTGCAATCGCCGTTCGCTTATGAGCTCAACGCCGCTTTTGGCTTCATTAGAGTCAACGCCTCGCACATCGCCAGACGCAGATGAGAGAACGCGACATCGCTTCCCCCGACCTCACACACCGTGAATCGTAACTCCCTAAATTTTCCTCCCCTCGCTTCTACTACGGTTTCGGTGCCATGGACGGCCCAAAGAATGTCACGCAGTTGCCGCTTCCGCCCGCCAGGATGAAAAGCCCATTTTCTCGTCAAGTGATTTTTTGTCATAGAAGTAGGGAGCCCACCACATCTATGATGATACCGGTTTTGTCACAATTATCGCCATAGAAGTGTCATATGTATGATGTAAAAAATTCGCTCGGCCCAAAATGTCACGGATGTGTCTTTTTTTGTAGTGTATTGAGATCCAGAAGAGAGAAGAAGCCATCTAGCTACTAACTATGGACCAAGGTCTGAGGTAAACCACTCACACTTCATCGGAGAGGCTATGATGATGTAGAATCCTCCATGATGGATTCTCTTCCTGCTGGAGTTCTAACAGGCCCCAAGATGGGATCTCATGGATAGGTAAAGTTGCGGCAAGTGAAATTAGGTTTTTAGCTCAGTGATTCGATTGTTCGGGGTACGAGGTATATATAGGAGGAAGGAGCATTCGTGGAGCAAAGGGGGCCCACGAGGCAAACCTCCACCTCCACCCTAATGGCCGCCTCCTTCTTCTTGACGGGGTCCAAGTCTCCTGGATCATACTCGTGAGAAAAATCACGCCTCAAGGTTTCATTCCGCTTTGGACTCTGCTTGATATTCCG
>JAHIAM010017526.1:0-15444 GCA_021605205.1 Aegilops longissima | reverse complement strand
CCCGGCTCCTTTATTCCGGGGGCGGGGGCACCCTACACACAAGTTGATCTGGATCGTTCCTTGCGTGCGGTGCCCCTTCCACCATATTCCCCGGTCATATCGTCCGGGCTTAAAACCCTGGGGGAATCATATCGGGAGCTTAAGGAAGCCCTCGTGGTGGAGCATCATCCGTCCTGCCCGTCGTCTTGTGGAACTCATCCCGACACTTTCTTTGGATCGGTCGGGATGCGTCATCGAGTGAGCGATGTGCAGAACTTCGGGAGGTGCCGTCGTTCGGTGCTTGGATCGTCGGATCGTGAAGGCGTCGACTACATCAACCGTGTTGTTATAGCGCTTCGCTTCCGGTCTCAAGTGCGTGGGCGGACCTCTCCCTCTCGTTGCTATGCCATCACCATGGTCTTGCGTGATCGTGGAAATTTTTGAAATTACTCGTTACCCAGGATGGCATCGAGCCTGGTTTTATGCGTTGATGTCATATGCGAGTAGAACACAAGTGAGTTGTGGGCGATACAAGTCATCTTGCTTACCGCATGTCATACTTTGGTTCAGCGGTATTGTGAGATGAGCGGCCGGACCGACATTAAGCGTGCGCTTCCGAGACTGGTTTCACGCTCCGAGCACTAGTTGCTTAAAGGTGACCGGGGTGTCTCTCTCTCACTTTAGTTGAACGAGGTTGTTCGCCCGGTCCTTGCAAAGGTTAAAACAGCACCAACTTGACAAACTATCATTGTGGTTTTGATGCGTGGTAAAGCGGTTCTTGCTCAGCCGTAGCAGCCCGTAAAACTTGCAACAACAAAGTAGAGGCGTCTAACTTGTTTTGCGGGCATGTTTGATGTGATGTGGTCAAGACATGATGCTATATTTTATTGTATGAGATGATCATGTTTTGTAACGAGTTATCGCAATGGCGAGCCATATGGTTGTCGCTTTATTGTATGAAATGCAAAATCCATGTAATTGCTTTACTTTATCACTAAGCGATGGCGATAGTCGTAGAAGCAATAGTTGGCGAGGCGACAACGATGCTACGATGGAGATCAAGGTGTCGCGCGGTGGGATGGTGATCATGGCGGTGCTTGGAGATGGAATCACAAGCACAAAATGATGATGACCATATCATATCACTTATATTGATTGCATGTGATGTTTATCCTTTATGCATCTTATCTTGCTTTGATTGGCGGTAGCATTATAAGATGATCTCTCATAAAATTATCAAAAGTGTTCTCCACGGTATGCACGTTGCTAATAGTTGTAGTACCGGACACCCGTGATGATGGGTGTGATAAGTTCTCGTCCATCTACAAGGTGCAAGCCAGTTTTGCACGCGAATACTCAGTTAAACTTGGGAGCCTAGCATATGCGGAATGGCCTCGGAACACGGAGACCGAAAGGTTGAGCGTGAATCATATAGTAGAATATGATCAACATAGTGATGTTCACCATTGAAACTACTCCATCTCACGTGATGATCGGACATGGTTTAGTAGATTTGGATCACGTAAACACTTAGATGACTAGAGATGTACATCTAAGTGGGAGTTTTTAATATGATTAATTGAACTTAAATTTATCATGAACTTAGTACTGATAGTATTTTGCTTGTCTATGTTTCTTTGTAGATAGATGGCTCGTCTGTTGTTGTTGAATTTTAATCGTTCCTTGAGAAAGCAAAGTTGAAAGATGATGGTAGCAATTACGGATGGAGTCCGTAACGAGATTATCCTCATTCTCGGAAGAATTAAATCCTGGAAGCACCCTGGTGCGAACTCTTTGGAGCTGCACGAAGTTGTGAGCGTCTGGCAAAGCAAAGTGATGACTACTCTATAGTTCGGTGTGCCATGCTCGGCTTAGAACCGGGTCTTCAACGATGTTTTGAGCGTCATGGAGCATATGAGATGTTCGAGTTGAAGTTAATATTTCAAGCAAATGCGGATTGAGAGATATGAAGTCTCCAATAAGTTCTATAGCTGCAAGATGGAGAGAATAGTTACATCGGTGAGCCATACTCAAAAATGTCGGTATAATAATCACTTAATTCAGGGAGTTAATCTTCGGATGATAGTGTCATTAAGAATTCTCCAATCCCACCAAGCTACAAAGCTGTGATGAACTATAATATGCAAGGAATGACTAAGACAATTCTGAGCTCTTGCAATGCTAAAAGCAGCGGGGTAGAAATCAAGAAAGAGCATCAAGTGTTGATGGTCAACAAGACCACTAGTTTCAAGAAAAGGGCAAAGGAAAGAAGAGGAAACTTCAAAAGAACAGCAAGAAAGTTGCTGATCAAGAGAAAAACCCAAGTCTGGACCTAAGCCTTGAACAGTGTTTTTCTGCAAACAAAGCTGGACCTTTGAGCGGAACTGCCCCAAGTATTTGGCGGATAAGAAGGATGGCAAGGTGAACAAAGGTATATGATATACATGTTATTGATGTGTACCTTACTAGAGCTTGACGGGTATTTGATCTGGTTTTGCTAATTTTTTCAAGCAGGGACTGGAATGGCGAGCGCAAGGGCGAGGTGACGATCTGGCGTGAAATGGTTCCAAAGTCAATGTGATTGGGTGGCCTCCTCTACATCTACCTTGGTTAGTTTTAGACCTAAATAATTGTTATTTGGTGCGGCGTTGAGCATGAACATTATATCTGGATCTTGTTTGATCGGGCGGTTATTCATTAAATCGGAGAATAATGGTTGTTCTATTTATTGAGTAATATCTTTTATGGTCATCCCTTGAAGAATGGTCTATTCTTGTTGAATCTGGGTAGTGATACATATTCATAATGTGAAGCCAAAGATCAGAGTTGATAATGATAGTGCAACTTATTTGTGGCCTTGCCGTTTAGTCATATCGTGTAAAAGCATGAAGAAACTCCTCGGATGGACTTTTGGAATCCTTGATTATGAATCACTTGGTACTTGCAACCGTGCCTCATGGGCAAGATGACTAAAACACCGTTCTCGGTTGTATGGAAACACAGACTTTTGGAAATCATACATCGGATTGTGTGGTCGATGAATGTTGAAGCCTTGGCGGTTGATTTTCTCACCTTCACGGATGATTTAAGCGATATGGGTATATCTACTTGATGAAACATAAATCTGAAACATTTGAAAAGTTCAAAAATTTAGTGAAGTTGAAAATCATCGTAACAAGAAAATAAAGTTTCTGATCTGATCATGGAGAGAATATTTGAGTTCGAGTTTGGTCTAATTTGAAACAATGCGGAATAGTTTAACTCCATAGGGAACACCACAGGTAATGGTGTCGAGGTCGTGGTTATTTACTAGATATGGTGCGATCTATGATGTCTATTTCTGATTTACCTATCGTTTTGGGGTTATGCTTTAGAGCGGCCGCATTCACGTTAAATAGGACACCGTCAAAATCCGTTGAGGCGACACCTTATGAACTATGGTTTGCAAAAACCAAAGTTTGGTTTCGAAAGTTTGGGGTTCGATGCTTATGTGAAAAACTTCAACTGATAAGCTTGAACCCAAATCGGAAAATGTGTCTTCATAGGATACCCAAAGGAGACAATTGGGTATACCTTCTATCACAGATCGAAGGCAAGACATTCGTTGCTAAGAATGGATCCTTTCTAGAGAGAGTTTCTCTCGAAAGAAGTGAGTGGGAGGAAAGTGGAACTTGATGAGGTAATAGTACCAGCTCCTTATTGGAAAGTAGTTCATCCGAAATCAGTTTACGTAACATCTACACCGATTAGTGAGGAAGATAATGATGAAGATCATGAAACTAGATCAAGTTGTCCTTGAACCGTAGATCAACGAATAAAATCCGCACGAGTGATGCGGTAATCCTATCGGAAGTCATGCTACTAGATCATGGTGAACCTACGAACTATGAAGAAGCGATGGTGAGCCCGATTCCAAAATGGCTTGAAGCCATGAAATCGAGATGGGATCCATGTATGAGAACAAAGTATGGACTTTGGTAGACTTGCCGATGATCGGCAAGCTATTGAGAATAAATGGATCTTTAAGAAGAAGGCCGCTGATGGTAATGTAGCATCTACAAAGCTCGACTTGTTGCAAAGGTTTTCGACAAGTTCAAGGGGTTGACTCGATGAGACTTTCTCACCGTGGCGATGCTTAAGTCTGTCGAATCATGTTGCAATTGCCGCATTTATGATTATGAAATTTGGCAAATGGATGTAAAACTGCATTCTTGAATGGATTTCTAGAAGAAGAGTTGTATATGATGCAACGAGAAGGTTTTGTTGATCAAAGGGTACTAACAAAGTGTGCAAGCTCAACGATCAATTTATGTGCAGTGCAAGCCTCTCGGAGTTGGAATAAGCGCTTTGATAGTGTGATCAAAGCATATGGTTTTATCTGAGACTTTTGGAGAAGCTTGTATTTACAAGAAAGTGAGTGGGAGCTCTGTAGCATTTACGATATTATATGTGGACGACATATTGTTGATTGGAAATGATATAGAATTTCTGGATAGCATAAAGGATACTTGAATAAAAGTTTTTCAATGAAAGACCTCGGTGAAGCTGCTTACATATTGGGCATCAAGATCTATAGAGATAGATCAAGGCGGCAATTGGACTTTCACAAGCACATACCTTGATAAAGTTTTGAAAAAGTTCAAAATGGATCGAGCAAGAAAGGTTTTTACCGTAGTACAAGGTGTAAGATTGAGTGGACTCAATGCCCGACCACATGAGAAGATAGAGAAAATGAAAAATGTTCCTATGCTTCACATAGGCTCTATCATGTATGCAATGCTTGTGTACGGACTGCGTATGCTTAGCTGTAAGCTTGGCGGGAAGGTACCAAAGTAATCGAGGTGGATCCTTTGGACAGCGATCAAGAACATCTGAAATACGAAAAGGACTAAGGATATGTTTCAGTATATGGAGGTGACAAAGAGCTAGTCGTAAATGGTTACGTCGATGCAAGCTTTGACACTGATCCGGACGATTCTAAATATAAACGGATCGTATTTTTTAAGCGGTGGAGCTATCGGTTGGTGCAGTTCTAAACAAAGCGTCGTGGCGGGATCTACATGTGAAGCGGAGTACATAGCTGCTTGAGCAGCAAATGAAGAGTCTGGATGAAGAGTTCATTTCCGATCTAGGTGTCATACCTAGTGCGACCGGGACCAATGAAGATCTTCGTGACAATCTTGGTGCAATTGCCTTGGCAAAGGAATCCAGATTTCACAAGAGGACCAAGCACATCAAGGCGCTTCAATTCCATTGGGACCAAGTCCAAGTGGGAGACATAGAGATTTGCAAAATACATACGGATCTGAATGTTGCGAGACCGTTGACTAAGCCTCTTCCACGAGCAAAACATGATCAGCACCAAGACTCCATGGGTGTTAGAATCATTCTTGTGTAATCTAGATTATTGACTCTAGTGCAAGTGGGAGCTGAAGGAAATATGCCCTAGAGGCAATAATAAAGTTATTATTTATTTCCTTATATCATGATAAATGTTTATTATTCATGCTAGAATTGTATTAACGGAAACATAATACATGTGTGAATACATAGACAAGCAGATAGTCACTAGTATGCCTCTACTAGACTAGCTCATTAATCGAAGATGGTTATGTTTCCTAACCATAGACATGTGTTGTCATTTGATTAATGGGATCACATCATTAGGAGAATGATGTGATTGACATGACCCATTTCATTACAGCACTTGATCGTTTAGTATGTTGCTTATGCTTTCTTCATGACTTATACAAAGTTCACCTATAGTTATAACTCCGTTTACAGGAACACTTTGTGTGCTACCAAAGCGTCTGGTGGGGTGATTATAAAGGTACTCTAAAGGGTCTCCAAAAGTATATGTTGAGTTGGCATGAATAGATTAGGTTTTGTCACTCCGATTTGGAGAGGTATCTTGGGCCTTCCGGTAATACACACACATAAGCCAACATTGCAACTAATGAGTTAGTTGTGAGATGATGTATTCGGGCGAGTAAAAGACTTACTCAAGATTGAACTAGGTATTGGATCCGGCGATCGAATCTCGGGAAGTAACATACCGATGACAAAGGAACAACGTATGTTTTATCGGTTTGACCGATAAAGATCTTCGTAGAATATGTAGGAACCAATATGGGCATCCGGTTCCGCTATTGGTTATTGAGAAATGGTTCTAGGTCATGTCTACATAGTTCTCGAACCGTAAATCCGCAACAACGTTTGATGGCGTTCATTATGAGTTTATAAGTATTGATGTGAAGGTTTAGTCCGGATGTGATCACGGACATGCGAGGATCTCGAAATTTGAGACATAAAGATTGATATATTGGAAGCCTACATTTGGACATGGAAGGTTCGGTGAAATAAATTTAGAATGCAGGGTTGGAACCCCGGTCTTGGGCCAATGGGCCATAGAGAAAGGGAAGGCCCGGGCAGGCCGCCCCCCTCCCCCTAGTCCGAATAGGACAAGGAGGGCGGCCTTCCCTTTCCCCTCCCAATCCTAATCCAACTGGGAGGGAGTCCTACTCCGGTGGGAGTAGGACTCCTCGGCCGCCTCCCGGGCTGGCCCACCCCTTGGCTCCTTTATTCAGGCGGGCACCCAACACACAAGTTGATCTCGGATCGTTCCTTAGCCGTGTCGGTGCCCTTCCACCATATTCCACCGGTCATATCGGCGGAGAAGCCTGGCGGAGAATCATAGTCCGGGGCGAAACCTGCGTCGGTGGAGCATCATCATCGTCCTGCGCCGTCGTCTTGTGGAACTCATCCCGACACTTTCTTTGGATCGGTCAGGGGATCGTCATCGAGCTGAGCGTGTGCGGAACTGGAGGTGCCGTCGTTGGGCTTGGATCGGTCGGATCGTGAAGGCGTCGACTACATCAACAGCGTTTTATCGCTTCGCTTTGGTCTCAGTGCGTGGGCGGACCTCTCCCCTCGTTGCTATGCCATCACCATGGTCTTGCGTGATCGTGGAAATTTTTGAAATTACTCGTTACCCAAGATGGCATCGAGCCTGGTTTTATCGTTGATGTCATATGAAGAACACAAGTGAGTTGTGGGCGATATAAGTCATCTTCCGACATGTCATACTTTGGTTCAGCGGTATTGTGAATGGGGGCGGACCGACATTCGCTGCCGGGGCTGGTTTCCGCTCGGCACTAGTTGCTTAAGGTGACGGCGGTGTCTTCTCTCTCACTTTAGTTGAACCGGTGTCTCCCGGGTCCTTGCGAAGGTTAAAACAGCACCAACTTGCAAACTATCGTTGTGGTTTTGATGCGTGGTAAACGGTTCTTGCTCAGCCCGTAGCAGCCACGTAAAACTTGCAACAACAAAGTAGGGCGTCTAACTTGTTTTTGGGGCATGTTGTGATGTGATGTGGTCAAGACTGATGCTATATTTTATTGTATGAGATGATCATGTTTTTCGGTTATCGTTTGGAGACCATATGGTTGTCGCTTTATTGTATGAAATGCAAAAGCCATGTAATTGCTTTACTTTATCACTAAGCGTGGCGATAGTCGTAAAGCAATAGTTGGCGAATGACAAGATCTACGATGGAGATCAAGGTGTCGCGGGTGGCGATGGTGATCATGGCGGTGCTTGGAGATGGAATCCAAGCACAAAATGATGATGACCATATCATATCACTTATATTGATTGCATGTGATGTTTATCCTTTATGCATCTTATCTTGCTTTGATTGGGTAGCATTATAAGATGATCTCTCCTAAAATTATCAAGTGTTCTCCGGTATGCCGTTGCTAAAGTTTAGTACCCGGACACCCGTGATGATGGGTGTGATAAGTTCTCGTCCATCTACAGCGGTGCAAGCCGTTTACCGCGAATACTCAGTTAAACGGGAGCCTAGCATATCAGATATGGCCTCGGAACGGAACCAAAAGTCGAGCGTGAATCATATATGAATATGATCAACATAGTGATGTTCACCATTGAAACTACTCCATCTCACGTGATGATGGACATGGTTTAGTTGATTTGGATCACGTAAACACTTAGATGACTAGAGAGTGCATCTAAGTGGGAGTTTTTAATATGATTAATTGAACTTAAATTTATCATGAACTTAGTAGATAGTATTTTGCTTTCCATGTTTCTGTAGATAGATGGCTCGTGTTGTTGTTCGTTGAATTTTAATCGTTCCTTGAAAGCAAAGTTGAAAGATGATGGTAGCAATTACGGACTGGGTCTAACGAGGATTATCCTCATTCTGCCGGAAAAATTTCCAACAGGGGGTGCCGGCCTGCTGAGAGCTGCACGAAGTTGTGAGCGTGCAAAGCAAAATGATGACTCTTATAGTTCGTGTGCCATGCTACGGCTTAGAACCGGGTCTTCAACGGCGTTTTGAGCGTCATGGAGCATATGAGATGTTCGGGAGTTGAAGTTAATATTTCAAGCAAATGCGGTTAGAGATATGAAGTCTCAATAAGTTCTATAGCTGCAAGATGGAGGAAATAGTTACTCGGTGAGCACATACTCAAAATGTCGGTATAATAATCCTTAATTCAGTGAGTTAATCTTCGGATGATAGTGTCTTGAAAATTCTCCAATCACTCCAAGCTACAAAGCTTGGATGAACTATAATATGCAAGGAATGACTAAGACAATTCTGAGCTCTTAAATGCTAAAAAGCAGGGTAGAAATCAAAAAGAGCATCAAGTGTTGATGGTCAACAAGACCACTAGTTTCAAGAAAAGGGCAAAGGAAAAGAAGGAAACTTCAAAAGAACAAGAAAGTTCTGATCAAGAAAAACCCAATCGGACCTAAGCACAAACGGTGTTTTTTGCAACAAATTTGGACCGAGCGGAACTGCCCCAAGTATTTGGCGGATAAGAAGGATGGCAAGGTGAACAAAGGTATATGGATATACATGTTATTGATGTGTACCTTACTAGAGCTCGTTAGCACCGGGTATTTGATCTTGGTTAGCTAATATTTGCAACTCGAAGCAGGGACCGGAATAAACGAGCAAAAGGGCGAGGTGACGATCGGGTGAAATGGTTCCAAAGTCAATGTGATTGATTGACGCTACCTCTACATCTACCGGGATTAGTTTTAGACCTAAATAATTGTTATTTGGTGCGGTTGAGCATGAACATTATATCTGGATCTTGTTTGATCGACGGTTATTCATTAATCAGAATAATGGTTGTTCTATTTATATGAGTAATATCTTTTATGGTCATACCCTTGAAGAATGGTCTATTCTTGTTGAATCTCGGGAGTGATACAATATTCATAATGTAAGCCAAAAGATCAGAGTTGATAATGATAGTGCAACTTATTTGTGGCCCGTTTAAGGTCATATCGATTAAAGGCATGAAGAAACTCCATCGGATGGACTTTTGGAATCGATTATGAATCACTTGGTACTTCGAACCGTGCCTCATGGGAAAGCTAAAACACCGTTCTCGGTTGTATGGAAGACAACAGACTTGTTGGAAATCATACATCAGATGTGTGTGGTCGATGAATGTTGAAGCTGTGGGGATATCGTTATTTTCTCACCTTCACGGATGATTTAAGCGAATTGGGTATATCTACTTGATGAAACATAAATCTGAAACATTTGAAAAGTTCAAAAATTTCAGAGTGAAGTTGAAAATCATCGTAACAAAAAATAAAGTTTCTGATCTGATCTGGAGAAATATTTGAGTTCAGTTTGGTCTACATTTGAAACAATGCGGAATAGTTTAGCAACTCACGCCACGGGAACACCACAGCGTTGGTGTCGAGCGTCGTGTCGTACTTTACTAGATATGGTGCGATCTATGATGTCTATTTCCGATTTAGCTCGTTTTGGGGTTATGCTTTAGGGCGGCGCATTCACGTTAAATAGGACACCGTCAAAATCCGTTGAGGCGACACCTTATGAACTATGGTTTGCGAAACCAAAGTTTCGTTAAAGTTTGGGGTTCGATGCTTATGTGAAGAAACTTCAACCGATAAGCTTGAACCCAAATCGGAAAAATGTGTCTTCATAGGATACCCAAAGGAACAATTGGGTATACCTTCTATCACGATCGAAGGCAAGACATTCGTTGCTAAAATGGATCCTTTCTAGAAGGTTTCTCCGAAAGAAGTGAGTGGGAGGAAAGTGGAACTTGATGAGGTAATAGTACCAGCTCCCTTATTGGAAAGTAGTTTCACGAAATCAGTTTTCATTACACCGTTAGTGAGGAAGATAATGAAAGATCATCTTGATCAAGTTGTCCGAACCGTAGATCAAGGAATAAAATCCGCACAGTGATGCGGTAATCCTAATGGAAGTCATGCTACTAGATCATGGTGAACCTCGAACTATGAAGAAGCGATGGTGAGGATTCCACAAAATGGCAAGCCATGAAATTGAATGGGATCCATGTATGAGAACAAAGTATGGACTTTGGTAGACTTGCCGATGATAAGCTATTGAGAATAAATGGATCTTTAAGAAGAAAAGGGGCGATGGTAATTAGCTCTACAAAGCTACTTGTTGCAAAAGGTTTCGACAAGTTCAAGGGTTGACTCGATGAGACTTTCTCACCCGTGGCGATGCTTAATCTTCGAATCATGTTGCAATTCGCATTTTATGATTATGAAATTTGGCAAATGGATGTAAAAGCATTCTTGAATGGATTTCTAGAAGAAAGTTGTATATGATGCAACGGAAGGTTTTGTTGATCCAAAGGGTACTAACAAAGTGTGCAAGCTCAACGATCAATTTATGTCGTGCAAGCCTCTCGGAGTTGGAATAAGCGCTTTGATAGTGTGATCAAAGCATATGGTTTTCTGATTTTGGAGAAGCATTTACAAGAAAGTGAGTGGGAGCTCTGGCATTTGATATTATATGTGGGCGACATATTGTTGATTGGAAATGATATAGAATTTCTGGATAGCATAAAGGATACTTGAATAAAAGTTTTTCAATGAAAGACCTCGGTGAAGGCTTACATATTGGGCATCAAGATCTATAGAGATAGATCAAGGCCAATTGGACTTTCACAAACACATACCTTGATAAAGTTTTGAAAAAGTTCAAAATGGATCCGAAAGGTTTTTTACCTGGTACAAGGTGTAAGATTGAGTGGACTCAATGCCCGACCACGGGAAGATAGAGAAAATGAAAATGTTCCTATGCTTCCATAGGCTCTATCATGTATGCAATGCGTTTGGCGGCATGTTAGCGTAAGCTTGGAGGGAAGGTACCAAAGTAATCGAGTGGATCCTTTGGGCGGTCAGAACATCTGAAATACAAAAGGACTAAGGATATGTTTCTTTATGGAGGTGACAAAAGCTAGTTAAATGGTTACGTCGATGCAAGCTTTGAACGATGGACGATTCTAAATCAAAACGGATCGTATTTTTAAGCGGTGGAGTTCGGTTGGTGCAGTTCTAAACAAAGCGTCGGGCGGGATCTACATGTAACGGTACATAGCTGCGGGCACAAATGAAGATCGGATGAAAGAGTTCATTTCGATCTAGGTGTCATACCTAGTGCATCGGGACCAATGAAGATTTCTGACAATTTGGTGCAATTGCCTTGGCAAGGAATCCAGATTTCACAAGAGGACCAACACATCAAGGCCTTCAATTCCATTGGGACCAAGTCCAAGTGGGAGACATAGGATTTGCAAAATACATACGGATCTGAATTTGCGAGACCGTTGACTAAGCCTCTTCCACGAGCAAAACATGATCACACCAAGACTCCATGGGTGTTAGAATCATTCTTTGTAATCTAGATTATTGACTCTAGTGCAAGTGGGAGGTGAAAAATGCCCTAGAGGCAATAATAAAGTTATTATTTATTTCCTTATATCATGATAAATGTTTATTATTCATGCTAAATTGTATTAAAGGAAACATAATACATTTGAATACATAGACAAGCAGATAGTCACTAGTATGCCTCTACTAACTAGCTCATTAATCGAAGATGGTTATGTTTTAACCATAGACATGTGTTGTCATTTGATTAATGGGATCACATCATTAGGAGAATGATGTGATTGACATGACCCATTTCATTACAGCACTTGATCGTTTAGTATGTTGCTTATGCTATCTTCATGACTTATACAAAGTTCCGCAACTTAGATTATGCAACTCCCGTTTACGGAGGAACACTTTGTGTGCTACCAAGCGTCTGCAGTGGGTGATTATAAAGGTACCTAAATGTCTCCAAAAGTTATGTTGAGTTGGCATGAATCGAATTAGGTTTTGTCCTCCGATTTGGGAGGAATTCTGGGCCTTCCTAATAACATCACATAAGCCTTGCAAGCATTGCAACTAATGAGTTAGTTGTGAGATGATGTATTCGGGCGAGTAAAAGACTTCGGTAAGATTGAACTAGGTATTGGATAAACCGATCGAATCTCGGGTAAGTAACTCCGATGACAAAGGAACAACGTATGTTGTTATCGGTTTGACCGATAAAGATCTTGTAGAATATGTGGAACCAATATGGCATCAGGTTCCGCTATTGGTTATTGACGAGAATGGTTCTAGGTCATGTCTACATAGTTCTCGAACCGTAAAGTCCCTAACGTTTGATGGATTCATTATGAGTTTATAAGTATTGATGTGGAAAGGTTCCGGGGAAAGGAATTTCAATCGGGGGGTTAGGAACCCCGGGAATCTAGGCCTTAATGGGCCAAAAAGAGAAGGGCCGGCCGGGCAGGCCGCCCCCCCCTCTGTCCGAATAGGACAAGGAGAGGCGGCGCCCTCCCTCTTCCCCTCCCAATCCTAATCCAACTGGGGGGAGTCCTACTCCGTGGGGTAGGACTCCTCCCGCCTCCCAGGGCTGGCCCCCTTTGGCTCCTTTATATCAGGGGGGGCCCCAGCACCAAGTTGATCTGGTTTCCTTAGCGTGTCGGTGCCCCTTCCACCTATTCCCCCGGTCATATCGTCCGGAGCTTGGGAAGCCCTCGGGAGAATCATATCGTGGAGCTTAAGGAAGCCCGTCGTGGAGCATCATCCGTCCTGCCCGTCGTCTTGTGGAACTCATCCCGACACTTTCTGGATAGTCGGGATGTCATCGACTGAGCGTGTGCGGAACTGGAGGTGCCGTCGTTCGGTGCTTGGATGGTCGGATCGTGAAATCGACTACATCAACAGCGTTGTTATAAGCCCGCTTTCGGTTTCCAGTGCGTGGGCGGACCTCTCCCTCTCGTTGCTATGCCATCACCATGGTCTTGGTGATCGTGGAATTTTTTGAAATTACCGTTCCCCATTTCCACCCCAAGGGTGGGCCAGCCCTAGATGGGACTTGGGGGCCAAGGGGGGTCCTCCGTCAAGTGGGGCCCTCCCCAAAGGGTTTCCCCTCCCATGCATGGGCCTTGGGGCTGGTGCCCGGCCCATTGGCTAGGGTGCCCCCAATGCTCTGTATTGGACGTGGTGGAACAATTTCCGGACCTCCGGACCCCTCCGAATCCTCCGGAATTTGGAAGCTTCCGGTCAATCGAAAAACCCGAACTTTTGGAACGAACAACAACTTTCCAATATAAATCTTTACCCGGACCATTCCGGAACTCCTCGTGGGTGGATCTCATCGGGACTCGAACAACATTGGTAACCCTAAAACTTCCTTTATAACCTAGCGTCCCAGACCTTAAGTTAGGACCCTACGGGTTGGGAATCATCAACATGACAGGGCGTTCTCGGTCAATAACCAGCGGGATCTGGATACCATGTTGGCTCCCCATTTCCGATGATCTCATCGAATGAACCCGATGTCAAGGACTCTCGATCCGTATACAATTCCCTTTGTCTAGCGGTATTGTACTTGCAGATTGATCGTCGGTATCGATACCTTGTTCAATCCGTTAGGCAAGTCTCTTTACTCGTTGTAACACATCATCCTGATCAACCCCTTGGTCACATTGTCATATTGATGTCCTCGAGTGGGCCGGATACCTCTCCACGGGTGACAAATCGATCTCGATTTCCAACCGGAACTTTCGGAATACCTTAGTGCACCTTTATAGTCACCCGTTCGTTGTGGCGTTTGGTACACCAAAGCATTCCTACGGTATCCGGGGTTGCACAATCTCATGGTCTAAGGAAATGATACTTGACATTATAAAAGCTTTAGCATCAACTCGATCTTTGTGCTAGGCTTAGGATTGGGTCTTGTCCATCACATCATTCTCCTAATGATGTGATCCGTTAAATGACATCCAATGTCCATGGTTGGAAACCGTAACCATCTATTGATCAAGAGCTAGCCATTAGAGGCTTGCTAGGGACATGGTGTTGTCTATGTATCCCACATGTAGAGTTTCCTATCAATACAATTATAGCATGGA
The DNA here is from genome assembly GCA_021605205.1 of Aegilops longissima. Taxonomy (NCBI): domain Eukaryota; kingdom Viridiplantae; phylum Streptophyta; class Magnoliopsida; order Poales; family Poaceae; genus Aegilops; species Aegilops longissima. Next base: position 1,162 of record JAHIAM010017526.1, on the reverse strand, counting down.
TAATAAGCGATTATCATGAACAAGGAAATATAATAATAATTTTTTATTGCCTCTAGGGCATATTTCCCAGTCTCCCCTTGCACTAAGTCAATAATCTAGTTCACATCGTCATGTGATTAAACGATGGTCACATCGCCATGTGACTAACACCCAAAGTTTACTCTGCTAAACTAGTTCACATCATCATGTGATTTAGACTCAATGAGTTACGAGGTTTGATCATGTTTTGCTTGTGAGAGGGTTTTAGTCAGCGGGTTTTAGTCAGGGTCGAACCTTTCAGATCCGTCCTTTCAAATTTCTAGGTCATATTGTAAATCTTTACGCTCCATTTGGAGCTATTCCAAGTGTTGCTCCATAATTTATCCGTTTGCTACTCAGTCATTGGATAGGTGTTAAAGCTTCATCGATGTAACCCTTTTGAACTCTTTATCACCTCCATAATAAAACATGTCCTTATTCCTCTAAGGATAATTTTGCCGCTTCTGATCCCTCCTTGATCACCTTTGCTCTCTTGCGGATATGTAGCAAGGCCACATCAGTGCGGTACAGGCATAGCTCTTTGAGCCTCGTCTATAGCATAGGGGCGACATTATCCTTTCTCTCTTTTCTGCCGTGGGAGCTTTAAGTCTTAACTTCATACCTTACAACTCAGCCAAAACTCCTTCTTTTGATCCATCTTGAACACCTTCAAGATCATGTCAAAATATATGCTCATTTGAAAGTATTATTAAGCATTTTGATCTATCCTTATAGATCTCGATGCTCAATGTTCAAATAGCAATCCGGTTTTCTATTGAAAAACATCTTTCAAATAATCCTGTATTCTTTAAAATTCTACATCATTTCGATCAACAATATTCAACAACATATACTCATCAAAATTCTATAGTGCTCCCATTCACTTCTTTGGAAACACAAGTTTCTCATAAACTTTGTATAAACCCAAAATCTTTGATCATCTCATCAGCGCACATTCCAACTCGAGATGCTTACTCCGGTCCTTAGAAGGATCCTGGAGCCGAACCTTTAGCATCCTTAGGATACAAAACTTTTGTTTATCACATACACCCTTTCCTTATGAAGGGGTAAGCTGTTTTGACATCCATCCCAAATTTCATAAATCGCTAATGCTAACATGATTGCGGACTTAAGCACGCTACGG
>JAHIAM010017525.1:0-12599 GCA_021605205.1 Aegilops longissima | reverse complement strand
TACAAATTCTTCACGAGGAATTTGCGTGAGGAAATTCCTTAGCTAAGAAATACATGCAGCGAATAAGTACTCGAAGTAAGCATAACAGATTACAAGCATAGTCATCATGATGAAATGAAGACAATCACAGAGTACGTAAAGCGAATCACAGGATAACACAAGATGAAGACAAACAGATCAAGAAATTGAACTCGAGGAAATTGAGAAAGTCTTCACCAAAGTCTTCAAACACAGATATGAACAAACACTCAACAAAGTGATGAGGAAATGAAAGGGTTGAGGGAATAGAACCAGTTAGGTTGGTGAAGACAATGATTTGTAGACCAGTCCAACTGCTGCCCCTGGGCCAGGTCTGTTGATGCCGAGTATTTAAACTCGAGGACGCAGTCCAGACACCTACCACCGAAAGCACGCAGTCAGACACCAAGTCTCCACTGTATTCTCCTTGAACTAAGGTCACGCAGACTCATTCAATCACTCGTGGTAAGTCTTCAAAGCATTTCCAAACCTTCACATACTTGGTCACCCGCAATCCACAATTCCTCTTGGATGTTTCCAGACCGTGACGCTTAACCGCCCGAAGAAGTACAGTCTTCAAAGGTAAAAAGGCCTGATCCACGCTGATCAATTTCACTGTGATGATGCTCAATCACTTTGGGTTTGTTGGTTTGGTTTTTGGGTTTGGTTTTCACTTTTAGTTTTTCCTCACTTGATGATTTTCGCCAAATTCTTCGTGAGGATGGGTTGCTCTCAAATGACAAGTGTCAAGTTCTTCTTCGGAGCAGCCAACCAGCTAGTGGTTGTAAGGGCGGCTATTTATTAGCCTAGGGAGCAGCCCGACATGATAAGACATAAATGCCTCTCAATGACATGATCAGTAGGTGTATAAGATATTTTGGGGATGAAGCCACAAGCAAAGACATAACGGCCTGAAATTGGAAATATCAAATTTCGTATATCATCATGTTCTCATCGTAGGCACTAAGACCGGCGATTCCTTAACTCCTCGCCGTAATGAATTCTCAAAGGACCGTAAGAGCTTTGCCTGCACAACAAGAAATTGACTCAATCAGATGAGATTTCCAAAGGCTTCACCAAGGGTTTGGTAGGTGTAGGATTTTGTTGAGCATCAAATGGAAATTTTTCCTTAGTATTTCTCACCCCTTTAATAAAGACGGTGTTTTATGACTCAAGAAAGAGAAATGAAACCATTTAAACAAAAGTCTCTCACGCTCATGTTCCTCAAGCCAATACCAAGTCTTCGTGATCACACCAATTTCTTTCACTTTCAAAGTCTTCGTAAAGTCTTCGTAATATCAAAGTCTTCGGCTGAAGAACTTCATTTTTAGTCGACTTTCATCGTAGAATATCAAACTCCCCATAGACTTATAGACCGTGTACACTCACAAACAAGCATTAGTTGCTTAACCTATAAGTCTTCAATACACCAAAATCACTATGGGGCAGATGCACTTACAATCTCCCCTTTGGTGATTGATGACAATATAGGTTAAGTTTTCAACGGGATAAATATATGAAGTGTAAACATCGATAATGAGGATTTTGATTGCAAGATATAGAAGAACTCCCCCGAAGATGTGCATAGTGAGGAATTTGCTTTTGAGGCAATGCACATCCATAGAATTGAATCATGGAGATCTCCTTTATATCTTGTAATTCATACACGATTGACATATAATATGAGGAATTTGAAATGCTGATGAATATGGTGCTGATGCTATGTAATGCATGCATAAAAGTATCGTGAGCCCATGCGTATGAGGAATTTGAACTATTCGAGTATCGTGAGCCCAAATCGACGACGCATTTTCAACGAAATGAGGATCAGCACAACAAATATCGTGAGCATATCAACACCGTGAATTGAGCATAGAGCAAGAACATAATGCATCAAAAGTATCAGCACCATCGGTTTAAGATTACAACTCATCCAAAAGGTTTCGTAAGAACAAGAGTTGTAATTTTCAAAATATTGTATATAGACAAAAAACTAGACCCGCTGAAGACTAACTCAAATCTCCCCTTTGTCATCGAACGACCAAAAGGATCGAACCAGGACCAACGCCTTGAAGAATTTCGTTGAAGACGGAGCGCCAAAGATTGTCGGGTTGTTCGCTGAAGTAGGACCAGCAGAAGTGTCTTCCAAATCTTCATTTTCATCAAGATCGCGAGATGAAGAATAGGAGCTGGCCACCAAGGAAGGAACTTTGACTTTCTTGAATTTCTTCGAGGAGGTGCGATCTACCAAATTCTTCCTTGAGTCCCATTGATTGCGCTTCTTCATTATAGACATGTGAAAGAACAGCCTGAAAAGCGCTTGAAGGTTTCATGAAGATAGTAGTGGTTTTTCTTCACTGCATTGTGAGTTGAGGTCAGTTGTAAAGAAGAGTACCAAACCGACGCTTGACCCACTTATGATTGCGATCAACCTTCCGATGAAGACCGAGGAGTAATTCACGATCGTCATCACCCGGGTGCGAGCTTGAGGACTTTGCTTAACCGAGGTATTTGTCACGAGTCATGTGTGGCGTAGTCATCATTGGTGGAGTAAGATGTCGCTTAGTAAACTGTCCATCCAATGGACGGTGCCTTCATCTATTACAGCAGTAGCCTTGACCTTTTCATCACCGAGGTAATTGTCCGCTTGAGGACTTCAATCAAAGGTGTAGCTGCAAGGGTTCAAAGTATCACCTTTGAATTCAAGGAAGATCTTGACCGATGAACCTCATAATCCAAGGTGCATAAGGCTTCACTCAAAAGGTGACATGGCAATGTTAGCCGAGTCCTCATGAAGAAATCATGGAAATTGACGGAACGCCATGGATGATGTTGAAAAGCATATTCTTCATGATGCCAATGACCTCTTCATCATTCGAGTCGGGCCTGATAGGACTCATAGTCTTCGCTGTAATCCGATAGATCGCTCGAGGCATATAATAATTCCTTGACGAGGAATTTGGTCCTTGGGGCTTGCTTTGGCTTCAAAGGCTTCATCAGACTTGCATATAGTGATTTGAAAGTTTCTTCATAGATGAGACGTGCACCATCAATCGGAGGATCGAGTGGGAGGCACGGCAATTCACTTGTGGTGCCTTGTAGTGGGTTTTCGGTCATCCAATCCAAGACCCATGAAGTTACATCTTTGCCGCCTCCTCGTGATGTGCGGGGTTGCATAGAACTGAAGAATTAGCTCTTCGCTCCAAATACAAATATCGTGCAGAAGTTTAGAAGACCTGCATCGTGGAAGAACACTTAGGACAGGCTCAAAGCTCCGGCAAATACTCCATATCCACATGAGGAATATGAGCATGATTGAAGATTTTGTCCTTGTTGAAAAGCACCGAGGAATAGAAGTTGGCTTGACTGCAGTCCGTAAGCGCTTCTTCATGCACAGTAACTCGTGGGTTGATTTTTTCAAGGTCATTTTAACAAATTGCAGGTGGGAGTGAGGAACTTGTTGGAGTGGGGTGAAGAGGAGTATTGGGATGTCGATTTTCCCAAAAGTCATCATTGATCACCGAGTGGTGCATCCAATATCCACATCTTCATTTTCAATTTCTCGCACTCAGCTTGAGGAATTTCATGGTCCGATGAGGGAATTCATCGTTGAAGGGATAGCTTCCACTTCAATTTCTTCATCAATTTTCCTGGCGAAGGCAGATTGATGTTCTTCATCAGATCCGTTGGCACCTCATATTCTTCTCCAAAAGGAACTACTTCCTTTGATGGTATGGAGGAAATTGGAACAGCATCAATTGGGTTCTCAATGAGCTGGTCATTGGCTTCATTTTCTTTGCGTCAAGAATTCGACGCATTGATGCTTTCTTTTCTTCATAGCAGCTCTTTCAAGAGCCTTGGTTTTCTTCACATCGAAGCAGATGGAAGAATTGGAGTTGAGTTGGCGAGGAGGAGCCGAGGAATTGGTGCAGTTTCTTCAGAGCAATCGATGCAGTTCCCCTGCCTTGAGCAATCTTCAGCGCACTACTAGTGGGTGCCCGGCAGTTTCTTCAGCCGCTGAATTTCTTCATCAGCCCTAGAATCAGCATTTTTCAATAGGCTGAACTCATGCTTCACTGAGATTTTCATTGCACACGTGCAGCAACACTTGTGATTTTCTTCGCCGATCGATTTAATCTGGTCTTGACTACTTGCCAATCAGCATAGTATGTGTCAAGTTCTTGCCGAGGTTCTCAATTTCAGTTTGATTTGAAGGAGTTCCTCGTGTCATCTTGACAACATTTTTCTTCAGAACCTCCTTCCTGTATTGAGCCTTTTGATTTCCCTCGCCTTCTCAAACTTCCATTTTCTTCAGCCGATGAAGTGAGTCAACGCATGACTTTGACCGGTGTCAAAGGAAGATCTGCAGTAGGGTATTGGGATCATTGTGTGAGGTCGATGAAGTCGAGGACTTCTTTGGGTCCTAAAGTGCAGCACGATGTACCTTTGGCTCTAGCGGCCCTAACTTGGCTGTCTCTGATTTTTCAAGTTCTTCATCGATGCCTCATCATCGATGGCACGTGACAAGTTGTTTCTTCCTTGGGCTAGGCCGAGGACCACGCCCATCTGTTGTTTTGTCCAAGCAGAGTCGGGCCGATGAAGAATTGAGGCGCCGAGGAACTTGCAGAGAAGCTCGAGGCAATTGAGAAACCAGCAGTCCTTGACATGTAGCTAGGTGCACAGGAACTCAAGGTTTGGACTGAGTATTGAGGACTTTGATGGAACAAGAGCGTGTGAGGAATTTGTCACGAGGAATTTGCCTCGGAGGGAGTCACATGAACTTGGTCGTGAGGGCGCAGTATGATGAAGCACTTGGCTTATTAGCGCACTTTTTTGCATTGATTTCTCGGTTTGACCGAGACTCGCAAGCAGCAGCAGCTGCAGAATCCTCATTGAATTTCTTCACCGCCTTTGCTTGCTTAGCCAACTTTGCTTGGCTTAGCCCACTCATCGGAAAGTCCTCACCGCTTGATGCTAGTGGGATCAGCTATTTGGCTCGGTGCCAAAGGAGCTCTTGGGCATGGAGGATTTAACGCAATTTCTTCATGTACTTAGGTGTTATATCGGTATTCCTTCCATTCCCGTGCCCATCTCCGCTCAATCTTCTCGATATGCATCTTGCGCTGATTTTTGCTTTCTCATCCGTGCAATAGTCGCGATATATTTCGTGATTTCAATGTGTCATGACCTCGTGTTTCTTTCTCCTTCTCATGGGCTTCTTACCATCTGCCATTTTCTTCAGTGAGGAAATTGAACAATTGAGTTCTCTCAAGAAGTGTGCAGTTTTTCTTCGAGGAACGCCGCAAATGAGTTAAGTTGATGAGAACCTAGGGATTCAAAGAAGACATTTGTACCGTGGAATGTAGTATAGGTGCGAGGAATTTGAAGAGGTCATATGCTCTCGAGGGTTTTTCAAAAAAGAACAAGTTTGAGGATTTTGACCAGATGAGCCTTGAAGAATTTCAATAAGCGCTTTTGTCTTAGGTTCCAGAGTTGTATAGATCAAGGATCCACACAATTGAGGAATCTTGAAGAAAATCATTGCTTAGAGAAATGAGTCAAGAGATTTGAGGTGTTCATATGTATGAAGATTTGGAGAATAAACACCTTTGAAGAATTTGAAGAAAATTTGAGAATCAAATCGAGTAGTAAAAGTAACTTTTAATTTACTCAAGTGAAGAACACGACGAACTGAGATGAACAGTGGGAAGTTCGTCTGCTTCAGATCTTCTCCGCCCCTAACTTGGCAGAGGAAATCAGCTACGGCGATGGAGTGAAGATATTCCACGTCGACGCGAGTACGTCAGCGAAGAGGTCAAGGCAGTGAAGCTTTTCCTCACCGGCGACATGGAGTAGCGCTTAGGGAGTTTTGAGGAGCTCGAGAGGGAGAGAGGTCGAAAGGAGTAAAAGAGTGAGGAAGGAGAGGGGTATTTATAGCCACGAAACGGATCGCCCCAAGATTTAGGACGAACGTTCTCGACCGCTTCCCTTCACGACATGTGTCACCCACGATGTGTAGTGGATATCGTACGATCGTGGGTGAATAAAGTAATGCATCGAGGGATGCGGAACGGTTTGAGGGTAAAATGAAGGTTTGAATAAGATTCGTTTGAAAGTTCCGCTGTATTTCTTCACCGTCAAGGACATGGAAGAATTTGAACGAGTTTCAAAGTAGAACGATATGAAGAATTTGTGAATGGATTGTTGAGTATAGCATAGAGGGGAAGGGTCCATCACATTCACTTAGTAAAAAGCGACTTGAAGAAATAACCATAAGTGAATGTCAGAGGACATAAATCCATATATATATATAGCCAATGAAGAAAGACGACGGAACAGTGAAGATTTTGCAGTTGAAGAATTTGAAAACTGAAGAATTTGAAAAACTGAAGAATTTCAAAAACTCAAGAATTTCAAAACTGAGGAAAAACTCAAATTGAAGATTTTCAACTTTGGTGGTGGCGTGACCCAATCAGATAAGAATGATGATTTCAGACGCGCATAATTGTCGAGGGTTCTGAGAATCAAATTCTTCATTAATTTCTTCACATTTAGAGTGTTATTCTTCATTGATTGAAGAAAACGCTTCTTCAGTGTTGCACATCTAAGTCATCAATTTTGCATAAGTGTTAGGATGTGTCCTTTTCAAAGAACATTCAAGATTCTAAGATATTTAGCTCAATCCGCAACTTGCTAAATCTCTTCTCATCCAAGGGCTTAGTGAAGATATCAGCTAGCTGTTCTTCAGCCTTCACGCTCGATGGAGATGTCGCCTTCAACACATGATCACGAAGAAAATGATGACGAATTTGAATGTGCTTTGTCTTCGAAAGTGCTGAACTAGGTTGTGAGCAATCTTGATGGCACTCATTGTCACAAAGAGAGGCACATTCTTCACGTTGATGCCATAGTCCTTGAGGGTTTGCTTCATCCATAGTAATTGAGCACAACACGAGCCAGCAGAATGTATTCAGCTTCCAAGAAGGGACAAAGGATACGCCTGCTTCTTCGAGGACCAACAGACAAAGATCGTCCGAGGAAATGACAAGTACCAGATGTTGACTTGTATCCACACGATCACCAAAGATAGTCGAGTCGAATATCCAATGAGATCAAAAGTAGAACCCTGGGGTACCATAATCCTAGTGTTGGTGTGTGAGCTAGATATCGAAGAATATGCTTCATGCTTATGGTGTGATTCCTTCCGTGTAGCTTGAAATCGGGCACATGCAAACACTAAGCATTATATCCGCCTAGATGCACAAAGTACAATAAAGAACCAATCATGGAGCGGTATACCTTGTGATCAAGTCAATACCATTTTCATCAAGGATGGGCCATTTGTGGGCATAGGAATTTTGACGCCTTTGCAATCTTGCATGCCAATTTCTTCAGACATCTTTGAGGTATTTCTAGATATGAATATGCCTTGTGTTGTTGATTTAATTTGAAGACCTAAGAAGAATTTCAACCTCCCATCATAGACATTTGATATTCTTCACTCATCATATAGGCAAATTCATCACTATAACGTTGGTCAAGAACCAAAGATAATATCATCAACATATATTTGGCACACAAACAGTTCACCATCATAAGATTTAGTAAAGAGAGGGGTCGAGGAATGGTGTAAGCCATTCTTTAAGAATTCCTTCAATGTTATACCACCGAGGGGTTGCTTGAGGCCATAGAGGGCCTTATTAGTCTCAAGATTTGTCGATTCTTTGATCTTCAAACCGGGGTTGAGCAACATATACTTCTTCCTCAAGCTTACCATTGAGGAATGCACTTTTCACATCCATTTGATATAAAGTGATATTGTGATGGTTAGCATAGGAGTAATATGCTAATAGACTCAAGTCTAGCGACAGTCAAAAGTTTCATCAAATCAATTCCTTCAACTCATGTAGCCTTGAGCTACTAGTCGCGCTTTATTCCTCACCACAAGACCATTTTCATCTTGCTTGTTGCGGTAGATCCACTTTGTGCCAATGATATTATGCTTGCAGGATCTCGGACGCTTGACCAGTTCCTGCACGTTGTTGAGCTCGAATCGATGTAATTCTTCTTGCATGGCCTGAATCCACTCGCCCGTAAATGCTTCATCTACCTTAGTGGGCTCTGGATAGAGACAAAAGCATAGTGCCCACAAAAGTTAGATAAGTGTGAAGCTTTTGAGCGAGTGAGAGGACCCGCGCTTCAATGTCATCGATGATCTTGTCAACTTGCACTTCTTTTGCAACGCGAGGATGAGCTGGTTGTCGCCGAGGAATTTGATCATTTTCCTCAAGACCATTTTCTTCAAAGATTATCTTCAGTGCATCAGCTCGACGCTCTTCACGACAGAATGAATTCTTCAGCAGTTTCTTCAAGAGGAATGACATCCTCGCTGCCTTGAACCTGATAGAATCCTCAGTGCTGGTTCGCCTAACATGTAGGTAGGTGCTCTCTTTGCAGCCATTAGTTTCATCGAATCAAGACATCTACAAGGTCAACAATCTTGTGAAGTGATGTTGAAGACTCAGAGGTGTGCGTAGTCCTTTCCAGAATCAAGCATAAACCTTCATGTGCTTTTGCAAATTTAGAGGTGTGGTGAGGATCTCTAATCCAGCATTTAGCAATCAAGACTTTGAAATAACTTACATTGGGTTTCTTGTCGAAGGAGTTCATAGGCAGCTCTTGAAGAATTTGTGAAGATATACTCAAGTTCATCAAGATAATCCTCAAGTCCGAATTTTGAATTCAGTTCCATTGTCACTCCCGATGTGCTTGATCTTCACACCAAAGTTGGTTGAAGTTCCCTCGAGGAAAATCGCTTGAAGATTTCCCTGCACTTGGTTTTTGTGGGCAACAATGTGTACCCATGTGTAGAGAGTAATCATCAACAATAACAAAGCCATATAGTGATGCTTCATTAACGATACTGAGTAATGATTGGGACCAAAGAGGTCCATGTGAAGCAATTCAAGGGACGAGTAGTGGTCATGATAGTCTTCCTGGATGCTTGGCCTTGGTCATTTTTCCAGCTTCACAGTGCACCGCGATAAGTGATCCTTGAGGAATTTGACATTTTCAATGCCAATGACATGCTTCTTCTTCAAGCGCAGTAAATTCCTCATGCCTCCGTGACTAAGTCGTCGATGCCATAGCCAGTCTCAAGCTTTTGCAAGTAGACACACGGCTGGTTGTGGTCCAGAGGAAAAATCAACAATATACAAGTCTCCTCTCCTAAAGCCTTCAAGACTTTGGAATTGTCACTTCCATAATCACAACACAACGATATTTTGCCAAAGATAACAACCATATCAAGATCACAAAGCATTGAGATCGACATGAGGTTATATCCTAAAGACTCAACAAGCATGACTTTGTCCATGTGCATGTCCTTAGAGATAGCAACCTTACCAAGTCCCAATACCGACTTTTGCCTTTGTCAAGAAAGATGATATGCTTCAGATGTGACGGTGATAAGGGAGCATCCATCAATAGATTCTTGTCACCACCATGTGATTTGTACATCCACTATCGAGAACCCACTCTGGTTTTGGGTTGATCATCCGCAGATGAATTAGTACAACTTACGATCTCATATACTTCATCGTGAAGAATATGATATCAAGTTCATCGATGAATTTCATCACCAAGATTTAGATAAGCAGATGAGGACGTGAAATGAAAGTTCATTTCATCATGATTAGCCGGCCCTTTCGTGCAATTTTGTCGTGCCCCAAAGAAATTCTTCAGACGCTTAAGGCACGCCCGAGACCCGACCGCAGAAGAGATTAGTTCTTTTTCTTCACCACCCACATCTCAAGGTGGCAAAGAGTTCATCATTCATGAAAGCACCATATGAGAATGGTGGCATAGAGGCCAAACCATTTCGCTTCACATAAGAGGGTTAGGTAAGCATATGAATAAGCAGAAATTCTTCGAGGACTTATGAACATATTGGTTTGAAGAATAATGCACATATTCATAGCCCTTAGCTCTACCTCTAAACAGAGTTGTTAGCACGATGATAATCATATGAGGACTTTGATCCTTTTGAGGAATTTGATCCATGTGAGGAATTTGGTCCGATGAGGACTTGGATCCATATGAAGAATTTGTCCATATGAAGAATTTGATCTGGGTTCCTTTCTTCACCGGTGGTGTCATGAGGACATTCACCAAGACTTTCAAGGCACTTCTTGGGAACCCAGATTTTCTTCATAGGGGACCGCTCTCGCAGCTTAGTGCCAACATATCTAGCAAATACTTCACCATTCTGATTTTTGAACAGTTTATAGTTTGAGTCAAATGACTCATCATCAATGAGGAAATTCACATGTAAAACCAGATAAGGTAGATGGATCAACTCGAGGTCCCTTTGCAGCAACCCATGAGGTTTTGGGATACCGCAGCTTCCAAAGACGCTCCATCAAGATTGAGTTTCTCTCAAAGGCAATACCTCTTCCTAGGGTTCCTCTGAGGATCTGCTTAAGCACATCACAAAGAGTCTGATGCCCTTTGAGGCTTTTGTACATGCTCTGCATGTACAATTCCTTCAGCCCTGATCGTCAAGGATACTAGCAATGTCCTCGATGAGGAATTAGTGATAGTAGAGGCAGGTGAAGAATTTGTAACATGAAGCATTTGAACATTCAGTGAAGAATTAGCGATTCACGCTCAATGCATTTTAAGCATGGAGGAACAAATTCTTCTTGAGAAGCGCTGATTTGTTGAGCAAGTAATGAATCGCCCTTCAAGATCTTCATAACTCGCCTTAGCTTCTCAAGATCTTGCTTTTGAAGAAATTCATAAGAAAGTTTTCATGATCGATAAGAGAGTGTTATGATGACCTTGAAGGCTGTCAGCCTAGACGAATCTCTCAAGATTTTCATAGGGCTTGAGTGCGATCCATTTCTTCACCTAACATATCATCACTCTTATCTAGCATGTTTTGAACCTTTTCAAAAGCCCTTTGTTGTTTTATAGCAATCTTAGCAAGTTTAGAGTAGCGGGCTTGAGATCCTCATCGATTCATTTTCACTAGATTCAGAGGAGGTGAAATTGAGTACCTTGGCACCTTTTGCCATGAAGCAATAGGTGGGAGCGAGTCATCATTTTCCTCATCGTTTGTTGGTGGAGTCAGCTTTCAGTCGTTGAAGATGGACTTGCTAACATAGGCAAGTAGCAAGAGCCAGACTAGCCACACCAGATTCGGATTCTTCGATTCTCCTCTTCCTCATTTTCCTCGATTCAGCTTCAGAGTCCATTTCCTTGCCAATGAATGCCCGAGCCTTTTTGGAGCTGCTCTTCTTGTGAGAAGAAGGTTTTGAGGATTTTGATGATGAAGATTTTGATGATTTCTTCTTCTTCTTCACGTCATCGTAATCTGTAATCCTTGTGTTTCTTCTTTTTAATTCCTTTTCCCATCGAGGACAATCTTGGATATAGTGACCAGGTTTCTTGCATTTGTGGCAAAGTCTTCTTATAGTCACTAGATGAGGAATCACCGCTTTTGAGGATTTTCCAAACGACCACGCCTTGTGAATTTCTGAATTTCTTCACGAGCAAGGCTAGCTCTCGCCAAATTCTTCAGATCTCCAAGGCTACTACCAGAGTCTTCACTCTCAGATTCGACAGCCTTGGCCTTCGTGGCACGTGGTTTTTCCATAGCCGTAACCATAGAGATCTCTTTTCAGAAGTCGAACTCGTGAGTATTTAGCCTTCGAGGATATCGCAGGATCAAGAGACTTGTAATCAGCTGCTCTTGTATCATCAGCGCAGTATCAAATGAGGAATCGTTTATCTTAGCAATTTCTTCACCACCTCATGGTCGGTGATGTCATGGCACCCAGTGCTTGAAGCTCATTTGAGATGTCATGAGGCGATCAAGGTTTGTTGAACATTTTCGCTTGTCGAGTCTTTTGAAGCGTTGAAGAGATTCAAGAACATCAACTCGAGAGTCACGCTGAGTTGAAACACCTTCATTTACTTTGGACAGCCTGTCCTGTATGAGTTTGGCAGATTCCAAAGCACTCACTCTTCCATATTGACCTTTGCTCGATGGCACATATGATATTCTTCGCTTGAGAATCGAGTTGCTTGAATCTCTTCACATCAAGATCATTCGTAGAGGGTGTGACCGAGGAAACACCTTTTGTCACAACATACCGTAGATCGCTTGTCAATTGCTTCAAGATGCATTCGCATTTTGTTCTTCCAAGAGGGTAGTCCGTCCCATCAAGGTAGGACACCCGCCGAGACCTTGATCATACCTGCGGCCCATATAACTAAAACTCCTGTGGTTAAACTAAAATCACACGTAACAAGGAGTACCTTGCTCGATACCAATTGAAAGTGCTATATCGACTAGAGGGGGTGAATAGGCGATTTTAGAGAATTTTACAAATTCTTCACGAGGAATTTGTCGGTGAGGAAATTCCTTAGCTAAGAAATACATGCAGCGGAATAAGTACTCTAAGTAAGCATAACAGAAAAGCATAGTCATCATGATGAAATGAAGACAATCACAGAGAAAGCGAATCACAGATAACACAAGATGAAGACAAACAGATCAAGAAATTGAACTGAGG
>JAHIAM010017523.1:0-13290 GCA_021605205.1 Aegilops longissima | reverse complement strand
TCCTTTGTACTTATTGTGTTTTGTTTGTCTCGAGAGTTTCCGAGTGCTAAGCTTGCTACAATTTTTAGCTTACGAGGATCATAAAAGGCAAGTTTTGATCATGTTATTTCTATACCTATGTTTTTGTGCATTAGTAGTTGTCACCACCCCACCATTGCATGCAGAGTGAAATTAGTCATTAAACTTGAGTAGTATCATGGTAGGATGAACCAATCCCCTTGTTACCATGACCCGGACGTAGTAGTTATTTTGCTATGCTCAGAACGGATTTGGGATGAGGAAATTCATAAGCAAGATGTGAGAGTCAATGATGATGACAACCCATGGACTACAATGATCAAGATGGACTTGAAAATCACTACCGGGTGGAGGATTGCGACGGCACCTGAGCACCCAAGGGCCGGATGCATGGAGAAGCCCATGACATCCTCGCGGAAAGCTTCACCCAGCCACAAGAGAAGGATGGATGCCCCATGACCGAAGTTACTGCAGCCGCAAGCCATTATGGGCTCGCTGGGTTGACCCTAGTAGTGACGCGGCGACGGGTACTACGAGAAGTAGACGAACAGAGGATTGATGGGTACCAAGGGCCGTAAGAACTTTTGAAGACCTCGTTTATCTGTCCCGCCTTCAAACACCATGAAGTGCTAAGACTTTAAAGGAGGGAATGATTCATGGGAAAGTGCCAACCCTCCGCAGAGTTTAAAGATCTAATCGACAGCGTGTCCCTGTTACTTTACATTTGAGCCTCGAACTTGGAAGTATTCGGATATCTCAACACTAAAATTAATGAATTAATTTGAGGGTTATGACTTAATAATTTGGGAACTAGATATTGGTTGGCGGAACCATCTCAATAACTACCAATAATTGTAGTAATTTGCAAGCAAGTCCACTAGTAGGATAAAATTTGCTTTTCGAAAATGATGAAACTTAGAGCTCCACAGCCAAGAATGCATATAGTGTTAGTAACTTTATTATTGTTATTCTTCATGACTTGCCGCTTATTCCAAAAGTCGATTACATGGCTGCAACGTATTATGTTGCGTAGATATATTCCGATCAGAGGAGGCTACGCCCGGCTATGCATTGCCCTTGGAGTCGGATGGACTCGCTACCTTCGACGCTCGCAGCATTAGTAGTTTATTTCTCATGAGTTGGCCTTGAGCCAATTTATTCCCTTGTAATAAAGACTCTATATGAGAATCGATTAATGATATTCAGTGTGATTGAACTTTGATTACTTTATCGATGTACCGTGAGTACCAAAGATGATCTTGGGATGGTATGCATACGAGATTTGACCGATTTTGGGTCAAGTCGCACAATTATCCATGGTTACCGCAATAAGCAAACCATACAAGCTTAAGAAAAAGTGAAGACTTTCTCCCGCAACTATTATGATGATACCATGCCAACTTTGTAACACACTAGTATGATACCATTGTCCGCTTTGTTCATGAACATGCTATGCCAACTTTTTTCGAGTTCATTTGAAAACTATGAATTTGAAAACCTCGCAACTCAAGGGCGCCACACCGTTTATAAGCCCGCCCCTCTACGCCTTTGTTGAGCTCACAAACTTGTGATTCAACAAATTTCAAAGAATTCAAATTTTATAAAACTAATGGCACAAACAGTAAAGTTTATAATTGTTCTAAAACAAATGGCACTAAGAAAGTTTATAATTTTGCTGACTTAAAAGCAAAAATAATTAAAAATAAAGCAAAAACCAAAAGAAAATAAATAATGCAGGAAACAAAACAAAAAACTTGAAAAATAATAATAATAGAATAATAAGCATTTTGTTGTAAGTAGAAACAAAATAAAATAAATAAAGCAACAAAGAAAACAAAAAAGTGTTTTGAATTTTAAAACTAATGGCACAAAGAAAGTTTATATTTTTCTAAAACTAAAAGCACTAACAGAAAGTTTATAATTTTGCTGACCTAAAAGCAAAAAGAATTAAAAAATAAAGCAAAAACCAAAAGAAAATAAATAATGCAAAAACAAAACAAAAAACTTGAAAAATAAAATAGTAAAATAAGTATTTTGTTGTAAGAAAACAAAATAAAATAAATAAAGCAACAAAGAAAACAAAAAGTGTTTTCAAATTTTAAAACTAATGGCACTAATAGAAAGTTTATATTTTTTCTAAAACTAAAAGCAAAAAGAAATAAAATATAAAGCAAAAAAAGTGCCACCACGGCCCCCACGGCCCAATACGACTAGAAACCCTACATGGGCCAGATTCAGTTCCAGAGGCCCAATAGGCCCTGCAAAGCAAGATTAGGCCCAAGCCTGCATTAGAGAGGAGCTCGAAGGGAGGCACACCAGCTTATAAACCAAAGGCCGCCTTCAACTAGCAAGGTGGGACTAAATATTTGGGTTCGGGCAGACAAAGTTTGGTCCCGGGGCACCAACCGGACTAGCAGGGTTTAGTCCCGGTGCCACGACCGATTCGCACTTTAGTCCCGGTTGGGCCACCAACCGACCAAAGGTTGCCGCTTCCGCCTCTTTTGGGTCAATTTGTTTGGTCCCTTGGGCACCAACCGATTAGTAGGGCATTAGTCCCGGTCATGGCACCAACCGACTAATGCCCTTGCTATATAAGAAAGCACTTGGGAAATTTCAGATTCATCCGATTTCCTGCCGACGCCGCCAGTTGCCGGACGGCGACGCTGTTGCCGCCACGCCTGCCGCCACCATCGCTCGTCACGCCGCTGTCGCCGCCGCTTCGCCGCCGCCCTGCTCGCCTCGCCATCGTTGCCGCCATCTCGCCTCGCCGGCCGACCGATTCGCCTCAACGTTGCCGCTTCGTCTTGCCGCTCTCGCCCCGCTGTCGCTGCCCCGCCTCGCGACCTCGGCCACTCGGCCACCTCGGCTGCGCCCCTGCCTCCCCCGCCAGCCGCCTCCGCCTCACGCCTGTCACGACTCCCTCGCCTCCGCCCATAGTGAGCCTCACAAGACTCGGCCTCGCCGCCATGTTTTTTTTTTCATAAATGTTCATGATTTTTTCATAAATGTATATATATTGATGTATGGATATTGATTTTTTGTTCATAGATGATCATATGAATTTTTTTGTTCATAGATATGATCATATATATGATGTATGCATGGATCGATGTGGATGGAATATGATGTTTTTTTGTTCATAGATATGATGTTTTTTTATTCATAGATTTTATTTTGTTCATTAGAGAAGGGGACGCCGAGGAAGTTGTACTGTTTAGAGTTAGGGTCCAGGAAGAAGGAAAATAAGGAAAAAAAAAGAAGGAAGAAGGAGAAGAAGGAGAAAAAATAGAAGGAAAGAAAGGAGAAGAAGAGGAATAGAGGAAGAAGAAAAAATTCTATTTTTCTTTCTCCTTTTTCCTTCTTCTTCTCCTCTCTTTTTTCTTCTATTTTTCTTCTTCTTTCTTCTTCTTTCTTTTCTTCTTCTTCTTCTTCTTCTTCTTCTTCTTTTATCGGGAACCAGGGTGTCGAGGATCGCCAGGGTCTTGGCCGGAACCAGGCTAGAGGGCTCAGAGGGTCACAGAGGGGTCGAGGGTCGCCGAGGCCGGGCCGAGGGTCAATGTTTTGAGGGTCGAGGGTCGCCGAGGCCGGCCGAGGTTTCGAGGCACAAGGGTTTGAGGGTTCGAGGGTTCTAGGGTCGAGGATTCTAGGGTTCGAGGGTTCTAGGGTCGAGGGTTCGAGGTTCTAGGATCCAAGGAAGAAGGAAGAAGAAGAAGAAAGAATGAGAGGAAAGAAGAGAAGAAGGATAGGAGAAGAAGAAAAATAGAATTTTTTTTCTATTTTTCTTCTTCTCCTCATTCTTTCTTCTTCTCCTTTTTCTTCTTTTTTCTTCTTTTCTTCCTTCTTCCTCTTTTCTTCCTTTTCCGATAGGTACCGATAGTGTCAAAGTATTGAAGAATTCATTGCTTCATTTAGCCGGAGTACCATGGCATGATGGTGGTTCCAAAGTTTCGAATAGAGTTCCTGATAGATAATTTGCCTTTTTGCTGAACTTTGTACCAAAAAGCTAATTATCCTATCCGGGACCCGCTCCAAAACAACTTTGGAGAGCTTCCCATCATGCACCACATTTTCCTAATGATGAAGACATGGTTTTGTTGAACTTTGACACTAGGCAACCTCCCGACCTCGCCATCTTCGACCTCGACCTCGATGCCGGGCAATCCACACCTCTACCTCCATCATCAAGGCCGATGCCCACGCCACTTGTGGGACATAGATGTACTGTTCAACGCCCCTCCCGATAGCTTCAACACGGGGGGTCATATTACGCTGTCGAGGCCACCCCAAACCCTAGAGAAGCAAGCCGAGGCCACTAATATGATTCCTTATTGTGATTAGCTAGCTAGTTCTACGCTGGCACTAATATATCCATATCTGTCATGTTTGAATAATAATTGCCATGTTGTAAATATTTGTAGAAACTATGGACACCCCCGAGACGAAGCACAAGAAGCGCTTTTGAGGGACATAATCGCACACAAAGTGATGTCGCCTCCTCGATGATGTTTCAACGCCGACAACGATGGTCCTGAAGGAGAGGGTGAAGAAGCAGCTGGTTATAATTTACATGGTTCGATGACCCAATGCCGTGCAAGAAGGAGAGGGTGAAGAAGTAGATCGTGAGGACGGTTCCGTGATCACCAAACCGAGTCCGCCAGTATATATATTAGTTAAGCCCGTCCGACTAGCTCTCGCCTTTGTTTTGGTATATATGTACACATATTAATTAACTCGCCTTTGTTCTTTTTCTAGCCTCCGGATCGAGCACAACTCGTAAAGAGACGAGGCCCAAGAAAAGTTGAGCTCGGATGAAAAGTTTGAGATCATACAAATCCCGCACGACGGCCAACCGATTGAACCCTACCGACAAAGAAGGCATTTGTTGCTCAAGCGGGTTCTCGTTAGGGACAAGATCCCGATCAGCATCCACCAATGGTATAAGTTTAAGAACGAAGACCCCGAGGTGTCTTGTGTCAATGATATGCGTAAAATGATCTTTGACCGAAATAAGTCAAATTTTACCCTACCGCCAGAGGATGATCCGAGAAGCCGAATAGAGCCATTAATCAAGTCTTTTGCTCTTAAGAAGATTGCGAACTATTCAGGAATTGGAAGAAAGACCTCAATACGTATGTCAAAAAAATGAGACACCAGAATTCACGGCAAATATGAGAAGATCGAGATGATCGCCCGCATTTGTGGCCCACAAGACATCGGAAAGAGTAAAAAATGTCAGCGATAAACAAGAGAAATGCTGCAAGAAGAAGCTTCATCATCGACGGGTCGCGTTACCCTCATAGCCCAGCCTAAGTGGGCCAAGGCTGAGAATGATCTGCTGATAAAGGGATCGAACCCAGACAATGAATCGGCAGACCGCTGCCGGACTGGTTCTTCGGGCCATGGATCTTGGACCCTATAACGGGAAGTGCATTTGACGGATGAACAATTGACATACCAACAAGAGGCTTAAGCATTATATCAAGCGCAAAAGGGAAGTTCGCTCCAGAGTGGAGAAGGACGAGCTCACAATGGCCCTCGAACTCGAGCACCTCGACGACACGAGGCACGCCAGTTCTTCGGAAGGCTGGATTTGACGCAGGGGGTTACAAAACCCATGAGAGGAGGAAGAAACCGAGCAGAGCTTCAATGCAGCGCCTGCACGAAGGGTAATGGGGCTAGAGGAACGAGAAGAGGAACGAGAAGCAGCCGATCACAACAAACGACCGCCAAGCTTCCCCGGTTACCCCGCCATCTCACCGAGAAGCAGTGGCTTCCACCGAAGCAGCTTCCAGCAGCAGCATGCCTTGACGGCCCTGCCAGCTATCCCGTGGATGCTATCACGATGTTGAAAGTTGCCACCTTATGGCGCAATGGAGCAATTTAAAGGTCAAGGCGGTGTTGGCTTTTATCCCACTAAACGCCGACCTTTCACCGCCGCCGATTCCAATGATATGCTAAGGTGATGGTCGGCGAAATAACAGGGATTTGAGGAGCTCCCGCTGACCACCCTACTCAAAGGGGAGTATCGGCTGGGTTCCGCTCAAGACTCCATGCCGATGGCTAAGGATCTCATCAACTTCCGAACTGACGCCTCGCCTCCTCCTCCTCCTCCGCGAAGTCGTGGCACTCCGCCTCCACCGCCTCCTCCTCCTCCTCCGGCGAACAGGCACTCCTCCACCGCCTCCTCCTCCGCGTAGTGACGATCAGGCACTGGCCGGCCCTTCTCCGCGCGTGGCGGCACTCCGCCTCCTTCTCCGCTCGCACCGCAAGGTCCGGCAGCCAGCCTCCTCCTTCTCCGCGGGCGGAAGAGACCCGCCGCCGCCCGCTGCTCCGCTGGTCAGTCCTTTTCTCCTCCGCCTGTAGCAAGGAAAGAAGACATCCGCCCGCCTGCTGGCCAAGGCTTAGCAGACAGCCAAAGGCGGAGGAGATACAGATTCGGTCCTTCTCAAGACCTGAGAATTTACCGCACGAGAGGAGCGAGAGGAAAACGCCAAGATCGCGCAGATCAAGTGGATGACTGTTTCAAGGGTTGAAAGCAAGAGACATCCACCGGAGGAGAAGGTAGATCCGTCAAAGCTGCGACTTCTGCCCTCGACAAAACCACCCAAGTCTCCGCCGAAGGCAACTATGAGCGATTATTGAAAGGCATTTGCCGAGGCGGAGAGATCGAAGCACTGCCATGATCAAAGGATGAAAGACGAGCTGGGAAACAAATTAAAGCTCATGTAATGCTGGCGAATCGCCCCGCCAAGGTGCTCAAGAATACATCGCCGATCCGAGGATGGTGCCCGTTATGGCAACTCAAGATTACTTGCCCGACGTGTACAATTTGATTTCTTGAGGTGCAGATACAAAGATACGAGTACGGAAGCCTCTGCCAAAGATGAAAGCTTCTAACAACGATGATGCTAAGATTGCATGATTGGTACATGAAAACCGCAAAGAGTCCGAGGGGAGGAATACTTTGTATTTGAGAGTTAAAAGAGCATGACCTCCTTGGAATTGAACCGTCTTATTCCATTTGAGGAGTTCTATCAGTTTTCAATCAATTGGCCTCGATAAAGCAACGTCACCTGCCACGCCTCTGAAGTAGTACTACTGGCCATTAAGTATCTCTATATAACTCAGCTCTTTCATTGCATGTATTTATAAATATCCTCACTATATTATGCATTGAAGATCGCAGTAAATGAAGAAAACAAGTGGGTGATATTTGTTCATTAACACATCTCATCGATGCAAATGAGGTTAAATATTGTGCCAAGGAAACCGGCCAATTGCTACGATCGTTGGAAATAAATGAACACAAAAATACAATACTCTTTTCTTACAACTACACGTGAGTGTTACTGCCTTGTGGCATATTCGCGGTTTTATTTAGTCCGTTATAGAAATGTAATATTGATGAGTTATGCATGCGCAGGTTCCACTATATTCTCCTAGAGATTAAGCTTGAGCAGGAGTAGTAACTATCTTAGACTCCTAGACTAAAAGATCCCAAGGA
Organism: Aegilops longissima; assembly: GCA_021605205.1. Classification (NCBI taxonomy): domain Eukaryota; kingdom Viridiplantae; phylum Streptophyta; class Magnoliopsida; order Poales; family Poaceae; genus Aegilops; species Aegilops longissima. The sequence continues at coordinate 5,768 of JAHIAM010017523.1, read as the reverse complement.
GTATGCGGAAATGACCTAATGCTCGAGAAGTAAGTTAAATCGATCATTATCCACCATATCAGCAACTTTGTTCATTTCGATATTAAGTAATTGCTTTGTATGGCAGGGCTTGGGGAAAATTCACCAAAAGCTCCGGACTACCAAGAAGCTGCAATTTAGACACCAAAGTAAGTACTATATAGTAGCATATTCCACGCAAGATCTCCTAGTGATTCAAGCGCTAGTTTCATCAATACCATTTAGCATGTGCTTGCTAATTATCAGCTTGATCGACCTCTGCTTGTAAAGTGGTTGTGGCAGAACAAGGAATGATTTCTGTGGATACTACATTATGAGTCCATCCGCCATACCCACTGTGAGAGGGCTATCTACAAACAATTTGAAGTGCGAATAAAAATATTCACAATTTTATTTTATTACCATCATTTGTGTTGAGTTTCATTCATTCATATATATATATATATATATATATATATATATATATATATATATATATATATATATATGTATGTATTGACCCTTTCTAAAATTAGATGTTTTGCAATGGATGAACTCCTAGCACTGATCGCATGCAGCAATTCAAGAGGAATTGCATTCTTTCTTGACTATGTGATCGCTGAAGACGGGAATACCATGTGGACCACGTCCGCATTGTAAAAGATAATTATTGTATATATGTCGGTAGTGTCTGATAGATATACAGAATTTGTTGTCGACCAATCTCTGGAGAAGGAGAGGTGGTCATATCACTTCTCTGTATGCATATATATGTTCATGACGCATCTTCTGTTTGTAATTACTAGCTAGCTAGCATGTCTAGTTAGTCCTCCCATACGCATGTATAGTACGAAGCCCACAAGCACGGACAAAGAAAGGACACTTTTCTATTAATTAGCTAGCTATAGCACAATATATGAAACACCTAAATTAACCCCAAAACCCCCCAAACCCCTTTGAAAAAAAAACAAAACCAGAGCTAAAGAAATGTCCGACGTTTGATGTTTATTGGTCCCGTTGGTGCCACCAACCGACCAAAGGCCTCCCGCTCTGGCTCAACGGACAAAGCCACGGAGGTTCATCCGTCCTTGCTCGATAGAACCGGACTAAAGGGTGAGGGTATTAGTATCGACTTTAGTCCTGGTTCATGAACCGACTATAGGCCTTTTTTCTACTAGTGTGGGTATGTCTCCATATAAAATGGTTTATGGAAAAGCATGTCATTTACCTCTCGAACTAGAACATAAGGCATATTGGGCCATTAAAGAGCTCAACTATGATTTCAAACTTGCCGTGAGAAGAGGTTATTTGAAATTAGCTCACTTGATGAATGGAGAACCAAGCCTAAGAAAATGCCAAGTTGTTTAAAGAAAAGTTAAAAGATGGCATGACAAAAGAATACAAAAGCGTGAGTTTAATGTAGGTGATTATGTATTGCTATACAACTCTCGCTTAAGATTTTTTCTGAAAACTTCTCTAAATGGGAAGGCCTTACGTTATCGAGGAGGTCCGCTGTTCGATGCCATGAAAATCAACAACTTTGAAGGCACAACCAAGGTGGTGAATGGTCAAAGAATCAAACATTATATCTCGTAATCCCATAAATGTTGAAACCAATGTTATTGAAATCAGAATCCCTGGAGGATATACAGGACACTTTCCTAACGCTTGCATCCAAAAGGAATAGGTATGTGGTACTGTAACTAAAACCGACTCCAAAACAGTTCTAATGGCAATATTTCTCCGACGAATATTTAGAAAAATAGAAAATAAGAAGCAGTCCGAAGGACGAGGGCTCCACGAGGTGGAGGGCGCTACTTCTCACCTCGTGGCACCTCGTGGCACCTCAGGCGCCTCCTGACCGCTTTTCGCATGATACATATTTTGGTAAAAATTCATTATATAATCTCCCAAGGTTTTGACTCGTGATCACGAATTGTCCTCCGTTCTTTTGTTTCGAGCTGTTTTCGTCGGTTGTAAGGCTGCATCATGTCATCCCCCTTCCAAAAATGGTGACAACGATGCTTAGCTAATGAAGATAGAGCTGAAAGAGGGAAGAACCCATGGAGATCAATAAGGATGAAGGGATCAAGAAGGCCACGGAGGACCAAGCTCCAAGACAGCTCTTCAACTTGATCACAATCTTTCACCCCAACTGAGATCAAGCTTAAGATGATTGAGTAAACTCAGATACAAAACAAGTATCTCAGAATAATCGGATGTAACTCTTCCATATTTGTAACTCCAACTTTGCCATTTTGCATTGTGATATGATATTCCTCCGTGGTTGGGTTTTTCTTCTTTTTGCATTTTGTCCATGTCATGCATTTTCATATCATGTCATCATGTGCATCTCATTTGCATACGTGTTCGACTTATGATTCCGAGCATTTTTCCCGTTGTCCGCTTTGCAATCCCAAGACTTATGTCCCTCTGGCCCCTTTACGCTTTTTCCGTGAGCGGTACTAAACTTTCTCGAATGGACCGAGGTTTTCAAGTGGTTGGTATACAACCGTAGACCACCGTCAAGTTTCGGTCATTTGAGCTCGCTTTGGTACCAACGGTTAACCGACACTCAAGAAAGGCCTCTTGTTGCCCAACACCCTTTCAAAACAGCCCAATAACCCATCTAAGTCACTCCCATTCTTCCATCGCTCGATCACGATGGTGGGCGAAAACCGCACCTCATTTGGACTCTCCTAGCCCTCTATGCCTATATATACACCCCCATTCCAAACCGGATCAAACCCTAGACGCTTTCTCCGCCATCGACACGCCCATGACAATGGACGTCTGCCGCCTACGCTTACTGCAGACGCCACATCGCCTGCCACTGCTGCCGCTGCCCGCCAGTTCGCCACGACTGGGTCTGGCCCTTCCACCACTGGCCGCCGTCTGCGACTGCCTCACTGGCTGAGGTCACACATTTCACTCGTCACACCACGGTACATCATTGGCGGTCGCCGCCTCGCTTCGGCTGGGTTTGCTCACGCTGGTTGTCACGGCCATCTCACGCTTCATTGCGTTACGCCGGCTTTTCCTCGCTGTCTCGCTCGCCAAGAGCTACAAGGCCACGCTGAGTTCGCCGGATCTGAGATCCGAACCAAGGTTGACTTCTTCCCCTTAATTTCGTCTAAGTTTTTATCTCCTGATTATTTTTGGTAATTTCAACGCGATCATAACTTTGCACCGTAGTCTGCTTGCGCAGTAATATGTCAAAATGTTCGCCTCAAGAGTAGATCATTTCATCTCAGGCATCATTTTCATTTGAGCTCATCTTAATTCCTCAAATGCTGTTGAAGAAGGCTATGTGATGTTAGTTTCGCTTAATGTAACATGCACTTTTGTTATTTTTGCTATGATTGATGTGCACCCTATGATTTTGAGTCCCACATGTGTTTTGTAATATGCCATGCCATCTTTCCAGGTGTATGCTATGTATTTTTGTGATCTATGTGGTGACTAGCACAAGCATGCAAAGTAGGCTTCCTGATGTTGGGTATTTCAGCCTTTGTTTAGCTGATATTTTGATGCCATGTTAACTTGATGCTACCGAGATCCATGCATATTTTGAGATACTTCGTAAGGATGTTTTGAACATATGGTTATGCTATATCCATCCATGCCTTTGTTCGCAATTATGGAGTGCCATAGCTTGAGTCAATCGAGCCTCTACTTTTGCTACAAAATGTTTCTCGCAGATTGTTTACATGTTATTCAATTTTGCCAAGGTTGTTGTGGTTGATCCGTATGCTATGATGTTGTTATTGCCATGTATGTCTTCTATGCCATGTCTTCTTAATGTATGTATGCTTAGTTTATCATGAAAGGCTCTAGAGTGAGTGCTTTGAGCTCTTAAACATGCCTACTTGTTATCTGTTTTGCCATGCCATGTTGCTGAATCTAACTAAACTTGCTATATTGACATGGGTGTTACTATATTTTCGATCCTTTTGGCTTATGATCAGAACGGACTTTTGTTCTATGCTTTGAGTAGATTCATGCCATGCCTTGTTTTGATATTATAAGTTCCTGTAGCATGTTGTTTTCTTGCTCAACATTGCTACCGATGCTGTTTTTGCCATGTTCAGAATTTCACTAAGTCTGTGAAGCTGATATGTTTTGCACTTTTGCCATGCTTGTTTGAACCTGTTATGTTGTGATTTAGCCGTAGCTCGTGTTCATCTTTTGTCAAGCATCTTGAGTAGATCACTGCCATATACTTTGTTGGTACGCTTGGGTGCAGTAGCTTAATTTGTTGTTGCTTGCTAAGTGGCATCATGCTGTTAATGGCGATTTGTGCCATTCTTGTTTTGCTTGTCATTTGCAAACCGTGCATCCGATTCCGTGATCTTTATATCGATTTCAACCGAAATCATCTCATCTTTCCAGCGCATACTTGGTTTGCCAAGTTGATGCCTGGTTCATCATTTTCCTTCCGAGCGCGATACGCATTGCATATCACATCTCGCATATCATGTCATGTTTTGCATCATGTTGCTTGTGCATTGCACCGTGATTTATTGTGGTTCCTTTGTTTGTGTTCTTGCTTTGGGTAGAGCCAGAGACGAGTACGTGAACGAGGAACCTGTTGAGAACGCTTACGAGGATCAAGCTTTCGACAACTCGAGAACATTGTGCAAGATGACCATACCCTCAAATCACTTCTATCTTTGCTATGCTAGATGCTCGCTTTTGCTATGCCTATGCTACGATGCCTATCACTTGCTTATCATGCCACCCATATTGCCATGTCAGCCCTTAACCATCCCTTCCTAGCAAACCGCTGATTGGCTATGTTACCGCTTTGTTTCAGCTCTCTTATAGCGCTAGTTGCAGTGAAGATGAAGTTTGTTCCTTGTTGAACATGGAGATGTTGTTCCTTGTTGGAACATGTTTACTTGTTGGGATATCACAATATATCTGCTATAATTAATGCATCTATATACTTGGTAAAGGGTGGAAGGCTCGCCTTATGCCCGGTGTTTTGTTCCACTCTTGCCACCCTAGTTTCTGCCATACCGTGTTATGTTCCTTGATTTCGCTGCCTCATACACGGTTGGGTGATTTATGGGACCCCTTGACAGTTCGCTTTGAATAAGACTCTCCATCAAGGCCCAACTTTGGTTTTACCATTTGCCACCTAAGCCTTTTTCCCCGGTCCATGAGCCCGAGGGTCATCTTTATTTAACCCCGCCAATGCTCCTCGAGGCTGGTCCAACCTAGAGCCACTTATGTGCCACCGAGGCAACTTGGGGCATCTTCGTGTCAGACGACGCTCATCCGGTGTGCCCCGAGAACGAGATATGTGCAGCTCCTATCGGGATTTTGTCGACATTCGGGCGGCTTTGTTGGTCTTGTTTTATTGCTGCCGAAATGTCTTGTAGTCCGGGATTCCGAGATTGATCGGGTCTTCCCGAGAAAGAATATCCTTCGCTGACCGTGAGAGCTTATAATGGGCTGTTGGGACACCCCGCAGGTATTATCTTCAAAGCCGTGTCCCTGCGTTATGAGGCAGAGCGGAATTTGTTAATGTCCGCCTAGAAACCCAAGTTGATCTTAATTAAAATACACATCAACCGCGGTGTAACTCGGATGGTCTCTTCTGCGGAGTCCGGAAGTGAACGCGTGTTGGAGTTATGCTTGACGAAGTAGTTCAGATCACTTCTTGATCGCTACTAGCTTCACACGCGTTTTGCTCCTCTTCTCGCCTTTTTTAATGTAGCCACCATATATGCTATCGCCGGCAGCTCCACCCACAACTCGTCCTT
>JAHIAM010017520.1:0-18576 GCA_021605205.1 Aegilops longissima | reverse complement strand
TGCTAGTGCTTTTCTTCATGACTTATACATGTTCCTATGACTATGAGATTATGCAACTCCCGCTTGCCCGAGGAACACTTTGGTGCTACCAAACGCCACAACGAATCGGGTGATTATAAAGGTACATTACAGTGTGTCTCCAAGGTACATGTTGGGTTGGCATATTTCGAGATTAGGATTTGTCACTCCGATTGCTCTGGAGAGGTATCTCTCGGCCCTTCTCGGTAATGCACATCACATAAGCCTTGCAAGCATTGCAACTAAATGTTAGTTGAGATGATGTATTACGGAACGAGAAAAGAGACTTGCCAAGAACGAGATTGAACTAGGTATTGATACCGACGATCGAATCTCGCAAGTAACATACCGATGACAAAGGAACAACGATGTTGTTATGCGGTCTGACCGATAAAGATCTTCAGAGAATATGTAGGAGCCAATATGGGCATCCAGGTCCCGCTATTGGTTATTGACCAGAGAGGTGTCTCTCGGTCATGTCTACATAGTTCTCGAACCCGTAGGGTCCGCACGCTTAACGCTTCGCGCGACAGCCATAATGAGTTTATAAGTATTGATGTACCAAGGTTGTTCGAGTCCTGGATGAGATCACGATATGACGAGGAGTCTCAAATGGTTTAGAGATAAAGATTGATATATTGGAAGCTATATTTGACATCGGAAGGTTCCGAATGAAATCGGAATTTACTCGAGTACCGGAGGTTACCGAACCCCTGGAACTACATGGGCCCATAGTGGCCTTGAGGAAAGGAGAGGGCCAGCCCTAGGTGGTCGCACGCCTTCCCTCCCTAGTCCTATTAGACTAGGAAAGGGCCGCCCCTCCTCTCTCTCTTCTCCTGAACCTATTCCAACTAGATTGGGGGAGTCCTACTCCCTGAGGAGTAGGACTCCTTGCGCGCCTCCTCTTGGCCGCCACCTCCCCCTTGGTTCCTTTATATACGGGGCAGGAGCACCCCAAACACACAAGTTGATTTCTTAGCTGCTTAGCGGTGCCCTTCCACCATATTCCACTGTCATATCGTCATGAGCTAGGAGAAGCCTCTGCGCCGGAGAAGTCATATCGCCACGAGCTTAGGCGGCCCCGCCGGTGGAGATCATCATCATCGCCACCACGCCGTGCAGGTCGACGGGAACTCATCCTCACACTTTGCTGGATCGGAGTCCGGGATCGCCATCGAGCTGAACGCGTGCGTAACTCGGAGGTGCCGACGCTCGGCTGCTTGATCGGTCGGATCGGAAGACGCATTTACGACACATCAACCAAGCAGTTATAACGCTCGCTTTCGGCTCACGAGGGTACGTGACGACATTCTCCCTCTGCTATGCGCATCACCATGGTCTTGCGTGATCGTGAGGAAAATTTTTGAAATTACTACGCCTCAACAAAGGGCATCCGAGCCTGGTTTTATGCGCGATGTCATGTGCACGAGTAGAACACAAGTGAGTTGTGGGCGATATAAGTCATACGCCTACCAAAGATGTCATACTTTGGTTCAGCGGTATTGTGAGATGAAGCGCCCGACCGACATTACGCCAGACGCTACGCGAGACTGGTTTCACCGCCTGTGAGCACTCGCTGCTTAAAGGTGACCGGCGGTGTCTCTCTCACTTTAGTTGAATCGAGTGCTACGCCCGTCCTTGAGAAGGTTAAACGAGTCTATTTGACGGTATCGCTGTGGTTTTGATGCGAGGTAAGAACGGTTCTTGCTCAGCCCGTAGCAGCCACGTAAAACTTGCAACAACAAAGTAGAGGACGCCTAACTTGTTTTTGCAGGCATGTTGTGATGTGATATGGTCAAGACGTGATGCTATATTTTATTGTATGAGATGATCATGTTTTGTAACCGAAGTTATCGCAATCGGCGTGGAGCCATATGGTTGTCGCTTATTGTATGAAATGCAACGCTATGTAATTGCTTTACTTTATCACTAAGCAGTAGCGATAGTCGAGAAGCAATAGTTGGCTAGACGACAACGATGCTAATGATGGAGATCAAGGTGTCGCGCCGGTGACGATGGTGATCATGACGGTGCTTTCGAGATGGAGATCACAAGCACAAGATGATGATGGCCATATCATATCACTTATATTGATTGCATGTGATGTTAATCCTTTATGCATCTTATTTTGCTTTGATTGACGGTAGCATTATAAGATGATCCTCACTAAATTATCAAGAAGTGTTCTCCTGAGTATGCACCGCTATGAAAGTTCTTCGTGGCCGAGACACCACGTGATGATCGGGTGTGATAGGCTTCACGCTCAAATACAACGGTGCAAAACAGTTGCACACGCGAATACTCAAGTTATACTTGACGAGCTATGCATATAAGATATGACCTCGAACACGGAGACCGAAGGTCGAGCGTGAATCATATAGTAGATATGATCAACATATTGATGTTCACCATTGAAACTACTCCATCACACGTGATGATCGGTCATGGTAGTTGATATGGATCACGCAATCACTTAGAGAATTGAGGGATATTTTTCTAAGTGGAGTTCTTAAGTAATATGATTAATTGAACTTTAATTTATCATGAACTTAGTCCCGTAGTATTTTGCAAATTATGTTGTAGATCAATAGCTCGCATGTTGCTTGCTTCCTATGTTTTTATATGTTCCTAGAGAAAATTGTATTGAAAGATGTTAGTAGCAATGATGGATTGGATCCGTGATCTGAGGTTTATCCTCATTGCTGCAGAAGAATTATGTCCTTAATGCACCGCTAGGTGACAGACCTATTGCAGGAGCAGATGCGACGCTATGAACGCTTATGCTAGCTCAATATGATGACTACTTGATAGTTTAGTGCACCATGCTTAACGGCTTAGAATCGGGACTTCAAAGACGTTTTGAACGCATGGACCATATGAGATGTTCCAGAATTGAAGTTAATATTTCAAGCAAATACCCGAGTTGAGAGATATGAAGTCTCCAACAAGTTCTATAGCTAAAAGATGGAGGAGAATCGCCAACTAGTGAGCATGTGCTCAGATTGTCCGAGTACTTCAATCGCTTGAATCAAGGGAGTTAATCTTCCAGATAAGATAGTGATTGATGAATTTTCAGTCACCATCACTAAGTTAGTAGAACTTCGTGATGAACTATAGTATGCAAGGATGACGAAAAGATTCTCAAGCTCTTCATGATGCTAAAATCGCGAAGGTAGAAATCAAGAAAACATCAAGTGTTGATGGTTGACAAGACCACTAGTCTCAAGGAAAATGGCAAAGGGAAGAAGGGGAACTTAAAAGGAACGGCAAGCAAGTTGCTCAAGTGAAGAAGCCCAAGTCCAGACCTAAGCTCGAGACTAAGTACTTTTGCAATGGAACTGGTCACGGAAGCGAACTACCCCAAGTATTTGGTGGATAAGAAGGATGGCAAAGTGAACAAAGGTATATTTGATATACAAGTTATTGATGTGTATTTTTACTAGTGTTTATAGTAACCCCTCAGTATTTGATACTGTTCGTTTAAGATTAGTAACTCAAACAGAGTTTCGTAATGAATGAAACTAGTTGAAGGGGAAGTGACGATGAGTGTTGGAAGTAGTTCCAAGATTGATATGATCATCATCGCACACTCCCTATACTTTCGGGATTAGTGTGAACCTAAATAAGTGTTATTTGGTGTTGAGCATAAATATGATTTGATCATGTTTATTGCAATACGGTTATTCATTTAAGTAAGAGAATAAATTGTTGTTCTGCTTACATGAATAAAACCTTATATGGTTACACACCCAATGAAAATGGTTCATTGGATCTCGATCATAGTGATACACATATTCATAATATTGAAACCAAAAGATGCAAAGTTAATAATGATAGTGCAACTTATTTGTGGCAATCGCCGCTAGGTCATATTGGTGTAAAGCGATGAAGAAAACTCCATGCCGATGGACTTTGGAATCACTTGATTATGAATCATTTGATGCTTGTAACCGCGCCTTTGGGCAAGATGACTAAAACTCCGCTTCTCCGAACAATGGAACAAGCTACTGACTTATTGGAAATAATACATACCGATGTATGCGATCCAATGAGTGTTGATGCTCGTGGCAAGTATCGCTTATTTTCCGACCTTCACAAGATGATTTGAGCAGATATGGGTATATCTACTTGATGAAACATAAGTCTGAAATAGTTGAAAGGTTCAAAGAATTTCAGAGTGAAGTGGAAAATCATCGCAACAAGAAAATAAAGTTTCATGATCTGATCGTGGAGATGAATATTTGAGTTACGAGTTTGGTCTTCAATGAAAACAATGTGGAATAGTTTCACAGCTCACGCCACCGGAACACCACAACGTTATGGTGTGTCCGAACGTCAGAATCAGATTTTATTTTGATATGGTGCATCTATGATGTATCTTACCGATTTACCACTATCGCTTTGGGGTTATGCATTAGAGACAGCTGCATTCACGCTTAATAGGGCACCATCTAAACTGCTGAGATGACACCGTATGAACTATGGTTTAGCAAGAAACCTAAGCTGTCGCTTCTTAAAGTTTGAGTTGTGATGCTTATGTGAAAAGTTTTCACCGATAAGCTCGAACCCAAATCGAGAAATGCGCCTTCATAGAATACCCAAAGGCAACTATTGGGTACACCTTCTATCACAGATCCGAAGGCAAGTTTTTGTTGTTAAGATGGATCCTTTCTAGAGAAGAAGTTTCCCTAAAGAAGTGAGGGAGGAAAGTAGAACTTGATGAGGTAATTGTACCTTCTCCTTATTGGAAAGTAGTTCATCACAGTAAATCAGTTCCAAAGATTCCTACACCAATTAGTGAGGAAGTTAATGATGATGATCATGAAACTTCAGATCAAGTTGCTACCAAACCTCGTGAGGTCTTCCAGAGTAAGATCCGCACTGAGTGGTACGTAATCCTATTCTAGAAGTCATGTTACTAGACCATGATGAACCCACGAACTATGAGGAAGCGATGATGAGCCCAGATTCCAAAATGGTTTGAGACCATGAAATCTGAGATGGGATCCATGTATGAGAACAAAGTATGGATTTTGATTGACTTGTTCGATGATCGGCAAGCCATGATAATAAATGGATCTTCAAGAGGAAGACGGACATCGATAGTAGTGTTACTATCTACAAAGCTCGACTTGTCGCAAAAAGGTTTTTGACAAGTTCAAGGTGTTGACTACAATGAGATTTTCTCAATTGTAGCGATGCTTAAGTCTGTCCGAATCATGTTAGCAATTGCCACATTTTATGAAATCTGCAAATGGATGTCAAAACTACATTCTTTAATGGATTTATTAAAGAAGAGTTGTATATGATGCAACCAGTAAGGTTTTGTCAATCCTAAAGGAGCTAACAAATGTGCAAGCTCCAAATGATCCATCTATGGACTGCAAGCATCTCGAGTTGAATAAACGCTGATAGTGTGATCAAAGATATGGTTTTATACAGACTTTTGGAGAAGCCTGTATTTACAAGAAAGTGAGTGGGAGCACTACAAAGATTTCTGATAAGTATATGTGAATGACATATTGTTGATCGGAAATAATGTAGAATTATTCTGCAAAGCATAAAGGAGTGTTTGAAAGGAGTTTTCAAAGAAAGACCTCGTGAAGTTGCTTACATATTGAGCATCAAGATCTATAGAGATAGATCAAGACGCTTGATAAGTTTTTCAATGAATACATACCTTGACAAGATTTTGAAGTAGTTCAAATGGAACAGTCAAAGAAAGAGTTCTTGCCTGTGTTACAAGGTGAGATTGAGTAAGACTCAAAACCCCACCACGGCAGAAGATAGAAAGAGAATGAAAGTCATTCCTATGCATCAGCCATAGGTTCTATAAAGTATGTCATGTTGTGTACTAGATCTATTGCATACCCTACCACTAAGATTGGCAAGGAGTGCAATAGAGATCTAGGAGTAGATCAATGGACAAAAGTCAAAATTATCCTTAGTAGAATAAGGATATGTTTCTATTATGGAAGTGAAAAAGGTTCGTCGTGAAAGGGTTACGCCGATGCAAGTTTTAACACTAATCTAGATGACTCGAAGTCTCAATCTAGATACATATTGAAAGTGGAGCAATTAGCTAGAGTAGCTCGCAGAGCATTGTAGACATAGAAATTTGCAAAATACATACGGATCTCAATGTGATGCATCTGCTGACTAAAATTCTCTCAAAGCAAAACATGATCACACCTTAGTACTCTTTGGGTGTTAATCACATAGCGATGTGAACTAGATTATCTGACTCTAGTAAACCTTTGGGTGTTGGTCACATGTCGATGTGAACTATGGGTGTTAATCACATATGATGTGAACTATTGATGTTAAATCACATGGTGATGTGAACTAGATTATTGACTCTAGTGCAAGTGGGAGACTCAAGGAAATATGCCCTAGAGGCAATAATAATATTATTTATTTCCTTATATCATGATAAATGTTTATTATTCATGCTAGAATTGTATTAACCGAAACATAATACATGTGTGAATACATAAACCCACAGAGTGTCACTAGTATGCCTCTACTTGACTAGCTCGTTAATCAAAGATGGTTATGTTTCCTAACCATGAACAAGGAGTTGTTATTTGATTAACGGGATCACATCATTGGTTGAATGATCTGATTGACATGACCCATTCCATTAGCATAGCACCGATCGATAGTTTGTTGCTAGTGCTTTTCTTCATGACTTATACATGTTCCTATGACTATGAGATTATGCAACTCTGCTTTTGAGGAACACTTTGGTGCTACCAAACGCCACAACGAATCGGGTGATTATAAAGGAACATTACAGGTGTTCCAAAGGTACATGTTGGGTTGGTATATTTCGAGATTAGGATTTGTCATCCGATTGCTCTGAGAGGTATCTCTCGGCCTCTCGGTAATGCACATCACATAAGCCTTGCAAGCATTGCAACTAAATGTGTTAGTTGTAGAGATGATGTATTACGGAACGAGAAAGAGACTTGCCAGAACGTAGATTGAACTAGGTATTGATACCGACGATCAATCTCGCAAGTAACATACCGATGACAAAGGGAACAACGATGTTGTTATGCGGTTTGACCGATAAAGATCTTCAGAGAATATGTAGGAGCCAATATGGGCATCCAGGTCTCGCTTATTGGTTATTGACCGCAGAGGTGTCTCTTGTCATGTCTACATAGTTCTCAACCCGTAGGGTCCGCACGCTAAGGCTTCATGACAGCTTTATATTATGAGTTTATGAGTTTTGATGTACCAAGGAGTTCGAGTCCCTGATGATCGGGGATATGACGAGGAGTCTCAAATGGTCGAGACATAAAGATTGATATATTGGAGCCTATATTTGACATCGGAAAGGTTCCGAGTGAAATCGGAATTTACGGAGTACCCGGAGGTTACCGAACCCACGGAACTACATGGGCCCATAGGGCCTTTTGGAAAGAGAGAGGCCAGCCCTAGGTGCAGCTGCGCCCCTTCCCTCAGTCCTATTAGACTAGGAAAGGGCCGCCCCTACTCTCTCTTCTCTCTCCGAAATCCTATTCCAACTAGATTAGGGGGAGTCCTACTCCTGAGGAGTAGGACTCCCCTTGCGCGCCTCTTGGCCGCCACCTCCCCTTGGTCCTTTATATACGGGGGAGCACCCCAAAACACACAAGTTGATTTCTGCTCTTAGCCGTGTGTGCCCCTTCCACCATATTCCACTTCGTCATATCGTCATGAGCTTAGAGAAGCTTCGCACGGAGAAGTCATATCGTCATGAGCTTAGGCGGCCTCGCCCGGTGGAGCATCATCATCGCCACCACGCCGTTGTCGACGGAACTCATCCTCACACTTTGCTGGATCGGAGTCCGGGATCGCCATCGAGCTGAACGTGCGTAACTCGGAGGTGCCGTGACGCTCGGTGCTTGATCGGTCGGATCGTGAAGACGCATTTACTACATCAACCGCTGTTATAACGCCCGCCGGGTTCACGAGGGTACGGACGGACACTCTTCCTCTGCTATGCCATCACCATGGTCTTGCGTGATCGTGAGGAAAATTTTTGAAATTACCACGCCCCCAACAATAGCAGACGCCGACAATTATAGGTCCGAGGAGGTCACATTCCAAGTGGCCCCGTCAGCAATGGATACCACGCCTATTAGGGCTAGAGGCATTCACAATTTTTCAAGCTATACCCCACAGTACATGAAGCTCAAAAATGCCCGACCCAACGGAATTATATCACTCGCTAGTGACCTGCATATAGCGCCCGTGTCAAAATAAACAGCCGACTTGCCCTTGAGGCACTATCCAAGCCCTAGTGGCAAAGGAACTTAACGCGCTATACCCACGGTGGACAGACGATGTGATACCATAAGAGATCCAAGTCCACCCTTTAAACCGCGATGAAATAGTCAAATTCCAAGTCCATCCAACTTACCCATAAAACGGCCTCCATCGGGGCACAATTAAACCCCGATGTGGACGCCAGACACGAGAATTCCCACGCCGAAAATTGGGACATTTTTTCCTGGCAATCTTCGACATGCCAGAATCCTATCAGCCAAGGCGTAGCACAGCCTAAATATCCTAAAAGGATTCGCCACCAAACAAGCTCTTCAAGCCCGAACCCAAGAGACGGGCTACGGGAGATGAGCTAGCTAATCTATTGGAGGCCGGATTCATCGAGATATTAAACATCCGGATCGCTAGCAAACCTGGTAATGGTACCAAAGGACAACCTCGCCTTATGTGTCGATTTTAAGGACTTAACAAGGCTTGCCTAAAGGATCCTTCCCTCCCCCGTGACGATCAATTATCGACGCTATCGCAGACACGATTCATTGTGTTTCGACGCTGCACCTCGCTACCACCAAATTAAGATGGCGATGCATCAAGCCAAGAACGGCCCATCACCCCATACGGCCCATTCTGCTCAACACAATGCCCTTTTGGCTCAAAACGCCGCTAAATATATCACATGATTCGTATATGTCTGGCAAACCAGATCGGCAAAACAGTTGGAGGCATACATAGACGATGTGGTCACAAATCCAAGCATGTCTAAACCCTAGTCGACGATTGAATCTCACATTCGATAATCTCCAACATATGACATCGCTCAACCCGAAAATGTGTTTTAAGGCATTCAGCCGGAAGCTCTTGGGCTACATTGTATCCGTAGAGGAATTGAAGCAAACCAGCCAAGATCCGAGCTCTGTCACAATTGGATATCCCTAAAGACCTCAAAAAAAATACAAAATTGATCGATGCGGATGGCTTTAAGCCGCTTATCTCCGCTTAGGAGAAAAGGCATTACCCCTTTATCGCCTCCTCCGCGCACTTCAACACTTCTTCAGTGGACGTAATGCCACGGCCGGACTCAAGAAATCAAAGCTATTGGCAACAACTGTCTCTGGCCGCCTAACATGGGCGAATCCATGCTATTATACTCACAAAGAACCCAACAAGTTAGAGCGCGGTGCTCGTTGGCTTAACGAGAAACGGATTTGACACAAGTTCCTCTCCAAAACCAGTTTACTACGGTCCACCGTCTCTAACTCCATGCAAGTCACGGCACCGCGATTATCAAAAGATAGCATACACGGTGTTCATGGCATCCCGGAGCTGCGCCACTACTTCCAAGAGTGTTCGAACGTAGCCTCCCGGCACTTCAATGACATTATAAACAACGCGACGCAACGGGCCAGATTAAGCAGGGCCACCGAGCTCCTCCTGCTCGACATAACTTACAAGCCACGGCGAGCTATTAAGTCGCAAGTTTTGGCTGACTTCATCGCCATTAATGGACTGAAGCCAACTCCTAAAGAGTACGGACGATATTCCAATGGATCATGCACTTTACCTCCCAAATGTTGGCCGCCTGGGGTTACGCTGCCTAACGCTCCCCAACCGAGATACAGCCCATTTAAGTTGAGACCAAGTAAAATAAAAATTTTCCACGGTTTCACCAAGATCCATCTATGAGTTCATCTAGCAACGAGTGATAGGAGTATCTACATACCTTGTAGATCGCGAGCTAGCTGCTCAAGGAATGGGGTTGAGGGAGTCACTCCGCCGGATCCAAATCACCATGACCAAGTGTCGAACGAATGCACCTCCGCTCAACACACGAGACGGAGCGGATGACGCCTCCCACGCCTTGATCCAGCAAGGAGGAGGGAGAGGTTGATGAAGATCAACAAGACGACGCCTGGTGGTGGATGCGCAGTTCCTGTGGCTTCCAAGCCACTACGGGAGGAGGAGGTGTAGCAAGGGAAGGAGGCGCCATGTTGCAGTGCTGCCTCCCTCCCCTATATATAGGGTCCCTCAGGGGCGCCACATAGGAGATGGACCTAGGGGGGGCGACATGGGCTGTGAGGAGGCTCTGGTTAAGAAGCGGGCGCCCCTCCCTAGGGTTCCCAACCCTATGTGCAGAGTAGGGCCTGTAATGCACTGCCCACCAGGCTGGTTCTCCCACTTCAGCCCATGGGGCCCTCCCGATAGGTGGCCCTACCCAGACTCCTCGACCTTCCTATGGTCCCAGACACGTCGGACCTAAAAGTTTATGGTCAAAACTCGATTCCCATATATAATTATTTACCCACCATTCCGGATCTTCATGATCCGGATCTCATCCGATCTTCAACAACTTTTGGTTTGCTGTGATACTCATATTCATACAACCCTAGCGCCATTTAACCTTATGTGTAGACTCCTACGCGTTCGAGACACGTGAGACATGACGGAGACGGCTCTCCAATAATAACCAACAGCCGGATCTGATACCCATGTTATTCACATGCTCCTCGATGATCTCATCGGATGAACCACGATGTCGAGGATCAAGCAAACTCGTATACAACCCTTTGTCAATCCAGATAATATTTGCCCGAGATCGATCGCTTCAGATCCCATACTGCTCAATCTCACACGCAAGTCACTTTACCTGACCAGAATGTGATGATCCCTGACCAAACACTTGGTCACTTTGAGCTATTATGATGATGCATTACCGAAAGGGCCCAAAGGATACCTTCTAATGCTATGACAAATCCCGCCTCGATCCGTGACAACCCAATGTACACTTTCGTGAGATACCAGAGTGCACCTTTATAGTCGCCCGCCACGCTAGGACGCTTTGGTACACCCAAAGCACTCCCACGGTATTCCGAGTTACACGATCTCATGGTCTAAGGAAAAGATACTTGACATTGAAAAGCCTAGCAAAACGAACTACACGATCTTGTGCTATGCTTAGGATTGGTTCGTCCATCACATCATTCTCCTAATGATGTGATCCCGTTATCAATGACATCCAATGTCCATAGTCAGAAACCATGACTATCTCGCTGATCAACGAAGCTAGTCAACTAGAGGCTCACTAGGACATATAGTAGTCTATGTATTCACACGCGTATTACGATTTCCTGATAATACAATTATAGCAGGAATAAAAGGAAATTATCACTTAACAAGGAAATATAATAATAATCCTTTTATTATTGCTCTAGGGCATATTTCAACACTTTTCATTCATTCAAACACGGGAAGATGGCCATTATTAAAGTGGAAGCCAAGGAGCGCAGCATTTATCGGGTTTTATTAACTATCGGCAAGTATATGGAATTTGGAGAAGAACCTGCCTTGCAATGCTGAAGACAACTATGCGCCGGACTCATCGTCATTAGCCTGGTTCGGCTACCGAGGAGTCCTCGATTAGGGGTGTCCGATAGTCAACTATCGCCATACGGACTCCTAGACTATGAAGATACAGGATTGAAGACTTCGCCCCGTGTCCTGATGAGACTTTCTCTTGCGGAAGGCAAGCTTGGCGATATGGATATGTAGATCTCCTACCATTGTAACCGACTCAGGTAACCCTAACCCTATCCGGTGTCTATAAACCGGAGGGTTTTAGTCCATAGGACTAACAACAATCATACCATAGGCTAGCTTCTAGGGTTTAGCCTCTCATCTCTCGTGGTAGATCTACTTGTACTACCCATATCATCAATATTAATCAAGCAGAGTAGGGTTTTACCTCCATCGAGAGGGCCCCAACCTGTAAAACATCATGTCCTCGCCTCCGTTACCATCCGCCTAGACGCACGCCGACCCTCACTCCGAGATCCGGGCTTTTGACACCGACGGGCGCTTTTGGCTCATGGGCGCCCAGCCCACCTAGGGGCTGGTCCTTCCCACTATTGGCCCACGCAGCTCTCGCTGGTGGCTCCCTCCTGGACCCCCGACCTTCCGGTGGTCCCAGACATTATCGTGATGCCCGAACCCTTCCCGGGCCAAACTTACCCTATATATCAATCTTACCTCCGACCATCTCCTAACTCCTCGTGTCGTCCGAGATCTCATTTGGGACTCAACAACATTCAAAACCACGTATCTATTCCCTATAACCCTAGCGCCATCGAACCTTAAGAGTGTAGACTTACGGGTTCGGGAACCATGCATACGACCGAGACAACCTCCCGCCAACCAACAGCGGATCTGGATACCCATGTTCTACATGTTCCACGATGATCTCATCGGATGAACCACGGTCAAGGATTCAATCAATCCCGTGATACAATTCCCTTTGTCATCAAGATAGATTGCCGAGATTCGATCGCGCAGATATCGATACCTTGTTCAATCTCTATGGCAAGTCTTTACTGCTCAGAACACATCATCCCGTGATCAACTCCTTTGATCACATTGTGCACATTATGATGATGTCCACCGAGTGGGCCCAGATACCTTCCGTCACACGGAGTGACAAACTTCAGCCTCGACCAAGGCCAACCCAATGACACTTTCGAGATACCGTAGTGCACCTTTATAGCCACCCGCCACGCTAGGACGCTGGTACAAAAGCATCCCACGGTATCCGGGTTGCACAACTCATGGTCTAAGGAAATGATACTTGACATTAGAAAAGCTAGCAAACTAACTACACGATCTGCAGTGCTATGCTTAGGATTGTTCGTCCATCACATCATTCTCTAATGATGTGATCCGATCACAACCTATGTCCATGGTCGTGAAACCGAACCATCTATTGATCAACGAGCTAGTCAACTAGAGGCTCACTAGACATGTTGTGGTCTATGTATTCACACATGTTTCCAGTTAATACACAATTATAGCATGAACAATAGACAATTATCATGAACAAGGAAATATAATAATAACCATTTAATTATTGCTCTAGGGCATATTTCAACAGGGTGCACTATGAAGTGTGAGGTGTCTCATGATAGGGGCGTGTGGTTTTGGATGGTGAGCCTATGGTTTTACAGTTCGCTAGAAGGGTCGTGACTTCACCCTTAGCTTTGTATGCAAGTGGTGTAGTGTATGGAGGCTCCGTATGCTCTAGCAATGTCCAGATCTGGGGACGGGTTCCTCAATGCGGTGGGATGGACTTCTCTCGTGGTGGCGGTGAGTATCCGAAAGAAATCTCATGTTTCGCACCTGGGCAAGTGCCCCATGGGTGTCGCTTGCTTCCGGACGAGTTGAAGGAAATATGCCCTAGAGGCAATAATAAAGTTATTATTTATTTCCTTATTTCATGATAAATGTTTATTATTCATGCTAGAATTGTATTAATCGGAAACATAATACATGTGTGAATACAGACAAACATAGTGTCACTAGTATGCCTCTACTTGACTAGCTGTTGAATCAAAGATGGTTAAGTTTCCTAGCCATAGACATGAGTTGTCATTTGATTAACGGATCACATCATTAGGAGAATGATGTGATTGATACATCCGTTAGCCTAGCACTTGATCGCTTAGTATGTTGCTATTGCTTTTCATGACCCATACATGTTCCTATAACTAGGTGGGCATTTTAACCAAGACCAATTACCGAACCGAAAAACCGAGCCGGGTTTAATAGACCGAAACCGAAAATCAGTAATAACGGTCACTACGCTTAGGTCAACCAAAATTAGCTCGTCAGTTCGGTTTTAGCCTTTGTTAACCGGAAGGACCGATGACACCGAATAAACTAGTACAGGCCAACTCCATGCACTAGGTCAGAGCCCACCAGCGACTAGTCACATGCGCCCATTTAGGCCTTGGCAAATCACCAGAAAAGTATACCGATTTTATCCACCGACTGCAGGTTGAGGCGCCGCAAGATCTAGCAGCCACCACCGCACTGGCCTCCTGCTTGATCCTGGCGAGTATGCCGGGCGCCAAGCGCCGACATCGTGACATCTCCTACCGCTTTTCTCGCCCACAGCACTCCGCCCACCTCGAATCGCAACCGACGCCCGCCTAAGGCTAACCAGAACAACACGCTTATGACTTTACTATGTAGCACCGCTAGCTAGCTGAATCTGTTTTTCCGAGCTGCTCGCATAGCCACATCTCTCTTCCATTCGTCATTATACGCCTATTTTTGAAGATTTTTGTTGTTTTTTCCATTGACGCATCCGCCTCTCTGCCTTCATTTGGTGTTCGTCGTAAAGAGCACCAATCAAACGCCGTCCACCGAATCTCGGTTCCCATTTTCAAGACCGACGGTTGTCATTTAGTGAAAACCGAATTTTTGATCGGAGAACCGAATCGATCGTTCGGTTTAACCGAATGCCCAGTCCCGCCTATAACTATGAGATTATGCAACTCCTGCCACCGGAGGAACACTTTGGGTACTACCAAACGCCACAACGAATCGGTGATTATAGAGTACTAAGGTGTGTTCCAAAGGTACTTGTTGGGTTGGCGATTGAGATTAGGTTTTGTCACTCCGATTGCCTGGAGAGGTATCTCTAGGCTTTCTGTGATACATCACTTAAGCCTTGTAAGCATTACAACTAATGAGTTAGTTGTGAGATGATGTATTACGAACCAGTAAAGAGACTTCTACTGCAACGTAGATTGAACTAGGTATTGGATACCGACGATCGAATCTCTTGAAAGTAACATACCGATGACAAAGGGAACAACGATGTCGTTATGCGGTTCGACCGATAAAGATCTTCAGAATATGTAGGAAACCAATAGGGCATCCAGGTTCCGCTTATTGGTTATTGACCGAGAATAGTTCTAGGTCATGTCTACATAGTTCTCAACCCGTAGGGTCCGCACGCTTAAGGTTTCGGCATGCTTATATTATGAGTTTATGAGTTTTGATGTACCGAAGGAGTTCGAGTCCCGGATGAGATCGGGACATGACGAGGAGTCTCAAATGGTCGAGACGAAAGATCGATATATTGGACGATTATATTCGAGTTCGGAAAGGTTCCAGGATTCGGTATTTTCGAGTACCGGGAGTTAGGGAATACGGGAAAAGTATTGGGCCTTATGGGCCTTAGTGGAAGGAGCCGAGGTGGCGCGCCCTCCCAAGCCCAGTCCGAATTGGACAAGGGTTTGGGGCAGCCCACCTCTCCTTCCTTCTCCACTTCCCCTTTCCCCTCTCCTAGTTGGACTAGAAGAAGGAGTCCTATTCCGGGAGTAGGACTCCCTTGGCCGCCTCCTCCCAGGCCGCCACCCTCCCTTGCTCCTTTATATTGGGGGGGCCCCATGACACACAAGTTGATCTACGGATCGTTTCAGCCGCAGCGGTGCCCTCCACCATATTCCACTTCGTCATATCGTCATGAGCTTAGGCGAAGCCCCGCGCCGGAGAAGTCATATCGTCAGGAGCTTAGGCGGCTCCGGTGGAGCATCAACATCGCCACCACGCCGTCAGGTCGACGGAACTCATCCCGACACTTTGCCGGATCGGAGTCCGGGATCGCCATCGAGCTGAACGGTGGTAACTCGGAGGTGCCGTACGCTCGGTGCTTGGATCGGTCGGATCGTGAAGACGCATTACCACATCAACCGTTGTTATAACGCTTACGCCGGGCTACGAGGGTACGTGGACGACATTCTCCCTCTCGCTGCTATGCCATCACCATGGTCTTGCGGTTCGTGAGGAAATTTTTGAAATTACTACGCTCCCCAACAGTGGCATCCGAGCCTGGTTTTATGCGTGATGTCATGTGCACGAGTAGAACACAAGTGAGTTGTGGACGATAAAGTCATACGCCTACCAGCATGTCATACTTTGTTCAGCGGTATTAGAGATGAAGCGCCCGACCGACATAGCCAGACGCTTACGCCGAGATGGTTTCACCGCCCGAGCACTCGCTGCTTAAAGGTGACCGGGTGTCCTCCTCTCACTTTAGTTGAATCGAGGCTACGCCCGTCCTTGAGAAGGTTAAACGGAGTCTATTTGACAGTATCGCTGTGGTTTTGATGAGGTAAGAACGGTTCTTGCTCAGCCCGTAGCAGCCACGAAAACTTGCAACAACAAAGTAGAGGACGCCTAACTTGTTTTTGCAGGGCATTTGTGATGTGATATGGTCAAGACGTGATGCTATATTTTATTGTATGAGATGATCATGTTTTGTAACCGAAAGTTATCAAGGGCGAGCCATATGGTTGTCGCTTATTGTATGAAATGCAACCCATGTAATTGCTTTACTTTATCACTAAGGAGTAGCGATAGTGAGAAGCAATAGTTGGCTAGACGACAACGATGCTACGATGGAGATCAAGGTGTCGCTACCGGTGAATGGTGATCATGACGGGTCCGATGGAGATCACAAGCACAAGATGATGATGACCATATCATATCACTTATATTGATTGCATGTGATGTTTATCCTTTATGCATCTTATCTTGCTTTGATTGACGGTAGCATTATAAGATGATCTCTCACTAAAATTATCAAGATGTGTTCTCCGAGTATGCACCCGGGCCAAAGTTCAGAGTACCGCAACCACGTGATGATCGGGTGTGATAAGTTCTATCCATCTACAACGGTGCAAAACATTGAAAATATCAGGTTAAACTTGACGAGCCTAGCATATAAAGATATGGCCTCAACACGGAGACCGAAAGGTCGAGCGTGAATCATAAGTAGATATGATCAACATAGTGATGTTCAATTGAAAACTACTCCATCTCACGTGATGATCGGACATGGTTTAGTTGATTTGATCACGTGATCACTTAGATGACTAGAGAGATGTCCCCTAATGGGAGTTTTTAATATGATTAATTAAACTTTAATTTATCATGAACTTAGTCCCGTAGTATTTTGCAAATTATGTTGTAGATCAATAGCTCGCTTGTTGCTTCCCTATGTTTTATATGTGTTCCTAGAGAAAATTGTATTGAAAGATGTTAGTAATGATGCGGATTGGATCCGGGTTTATCCTCATTGCCGCAGAAGAATTATGTCCTTAATGCACCGCTAGGTGGACTATTGCAGAGCAATGGCACGTATGAACGCTTTTAGCTCAATATGAGCGATAGACGTATGAACGCCTTAGCTCAAATGATGACTACTTGATAGTTTAGTGCACCATGCTTAATGGCTTAGAATCGACTTCAAAGATTTTGAACGCATGGACCATAAGGAGATGTTCCAGTTGAAGTTAATATTTCAAGCAAATACCCGAGTTGAGAGATATGGTCTCCAACAAGTTCTATAGCTAAAAGATGGAGGAGAATCGCCAACTAGTGAGCATGTGCTCGATTGTCCGAGTACTTCAATCGCTTGAATCTGGGGAATCTTCCGATAAGATAGTGATTGAGTTTTCAGTCACCATCACTAAGTTAGTAGAACTGTGATGAACTATAGTATGCAAGGGATGACAAAAGATTTTCGAGCTCTTCGCGATGCTAAAATCCCAAGGTAGAAATCAAGAAAACATCAAGTGTTGATGGTTGACAAGACCACTAGTCTCAAGGAAAATGGCAAAGGGAAGAAAGGGAACTTCAAAAGGAACGGCAAGAAAGTTGTTCGAGGAAGAAGCCCAAGTCAGACCTAAGCCCAGACCGAGTACTTAATCGGAAGGAAATGGTCATGAAACGGAAATACCCCAAATATTTGGTGGATAAGAAGGATGGCAAAGTGAACAAGGTTATATTTGATATACAGGTTATTGACGGTGCCTTACTAGTGTTTATAGTAGCCCTGAGTATTTGATACTGCTCGGTTAAGATTAGTAACTCAAACAGGAGTTACGTATAAAAAGAGACTAGTTGAAGGGAAGGACGGAGTGGGAAGTAGTTCCAAGATTGATATGAATCATCGCACACCCCTATACTTTGGATTAGGTGGAACCTAAATAAGTGTTATTTGGTGTTGAGCATAAATATGATTTGATCATGTTTATTGCAAACGGTTATTCATTTAAGTAAGAGAATAAATTGTTGTTCGCTTACATGAATAAAACCTTATATGGTTACACACTAATGAAAATGGTTCATTGATCTCGATTAGTGATACAATTCAAATATTGATGCCAAAATGCAAAGTTAATAATGATAGTGCAACCTATTTGTGGCACCCGCTTGGGTCATATCGGTGTAAAGCTTATGAAGAAACTCCATGCCGATGGGTTTTTGGAATCACTTGATTATGAATCATTTGATACTTAAACCGTGCCTTTTGGGCAAGATGAAAACTCCGTTCGAACAATGGAACGAGATACCACTTATTGGAAATAATAATACCATGTATATCCAATGAGTGTTGATGCCGGGCAAGTATCGTATTTTCGACCTTCACAAGATGATTTG
>JAHIAM010017518.1:0-13215 GCA_021605205.1 Aegilops longissima | reverse complement strand
GAGTACTATACTAATAAAACATTAAGGCCACGAGGCATGGTTGGTTACAGGAGGCAAGAAGAAGATATGCATCCATCGACGACGCCCACCTCTCGATAGGTATGCCGCCCACCGAACAGCCTAAGTAGCAGCGCCGGGGTCGACGCAGCTAACAATGGCGCCCAAAGATTCCAGCACTGGAAGAAGGCCAACGCTTTTCTATCCTTGCTTGCCTTGTAGTGGCCTATGTAGATGATTTCTGAGACGGATGTGCAGGTTGTTTCTTGCATGGCGAGGCGCTGCACGGCGAAGGCGCCTCGAGGTGCACATTCTTCGTCCGACCGGCACCTAGGCCACCGGGCTTGAAAGAATTCCACCATGTAGGACGGAGGGTGGCAGGCAATGAGGAGCCCGGCTGGCGGAGAAGACGGCAAGGTCGTCTGCGCTTCTTGACGGCGGTGAACTTGCGGATGGAGTTGACCATCATGTCGCCCATGCGAGAGGCGGCGGCATTGGTGAGGGCTGTGATGTTACGGTCGCCAAAGACTGCTCGAACGCTGCACGGTGGCGAGGCCGGGCGCTTGAAGATTTGGCACACCGATCGCCGCCGGCCCATCGCCTCCATAGGTGCTTGTGGCTTCGGTCACTTGGTCTTGGATTGGAGTGAGCAGGTTGCGCAGAGACTTGGAAGTAGTAGATGGATTGGAGTGGGGGCGCCTTTATTATATGAGAGTCCAAACTCGCTGATTCACATCATGCCGCTCTAGTCCGCTTCTCCAATTAATTCCTCTGCATGTAATTGAGGATGCATCATTGACTGCTCAACGCCTCGAACAGCTACCCTCTTCCTCCTTGGCATTCCAGCACCTATGGACCGGCCGACGACGAGGTGCCTATGGTGACTTTGTAAATTTCAAGATGATAGTGCCGATGTGTGTGGCTCATAGGGTGAGTGTATGCGTGTATATGAGCGCATGTCGACCGTGGTCAAAAAACGAAATGCGGTCAAAAAGAGACTAGTCAAGATACTCAATATTGTGCACCTCAAGAGGAAAACGATAGAACTAGTAAGATTTATTTACGTGCAGATTCACCATTTTGCACCATATGTATCCGCCTCGTGTAGTCTAGTCACTTGTTGAAATCTCTAGAAGGGCAAATACTCTTTCTGGTTTTGTGGCTATACTAGCAAGTAGTTGTACGATTAGTACAATAGTGGGCTCACATAGAAATTTTGTCTCATGCACGAGCTCGCTATATGCGGTCCAATGTTCGCAATCGCAACGCTCGGTTTGCGCTTGCCTTCGCCTCTTCGAGAAGACTAACATGATGTTACTACATCGCTTCTACAAAGGTCGAATCCATCGCTGCATGTCCATCCACCATGAAGGGAAGATAGCTTGTTGTAGAAGTACTACTAAGCAAAAGCTGTCCTCGCTTATCAGCAACAACCGCATGGGCAAGGGAGAAGGCGTAGTAAAATCAAGCTTATCCTCGTTTCACGAAGTTGACGCGACACATCATAGCACTGGCCCCACATGCTTGCCTCTAAACTTGGCTGAAAGACCCGCAGTGTACAATATATTTTCTGCAACCTCTAACATTTACCCACCACAAATTAAAATATATTGGTCGATGCATCGCTCGATGCAGAGGCCGGGAGTCCCCTTGAAAAAAAACCAAATTAAAATATATATTCATGTCTTGACCAGATGAGCATGCAAACTACAATCACCGGTGACGTAGGGCCAAGACTATTTTAATTTAAAAACTTGACGGCCACATAGCATGGAGCCGACCCCAACGATTTTAAGCTTACAGGCACAGACACGCCATCTAGACTACTCTACACATGAAATTGCCACCGAGCGCTCGGCTGCGCTTTGGCCTTCCCTTCGAAGTCGAACAATGATGGTGTACTACGGACCGGAGGAGTACTACAAGACGCTTCGCCATCCGACACCGATTGAACTGTTGCATGTCCACTGCAGGGAGGGAGAGCGTAGCAAAGCTTCTCCTATTCTTGCCAGCCACCACGCCATGGGCGAGGGAGGGACGCCCTGCCTTATGCGTATGGGGCCCGCCTGTGTGTGGCCAACCTTCATACAGCCTAAGGCAGTGAGTTAAGTCCCGGAGGAGATGATAATCAAACCTTGTTGATGTACAAGTTGACGCACACATCAAAGCACTGCACTCGATATATTTCAATAATTTATGCATCGATGCATTAATTACAACATGTAATTTTAGTTCTAGATACATCCATTTCAAGACAAGTAATTCAACGGAGGGAGTACATTTAGGAACGGGGGAGTATAAGATATGTGACGGAAGTTGTAATACCCCGCCCAAGTCAAGAGATGGTTGTGCACGAGGAGGGCGAGATCATGCAGAAACAGGAACAGACCTGACGATGGAGCTCTATAAGGTCTCGATGGACCTCACCGTGCTCCACTGCCTTGTGCCTCCACCCCTTGACGCCCAAAGGTATGAGGTTCAAATACACCTCGTCTGCTCGACGATTGAGCAAGGTGCAGGTTTCTTGATTGATGTGTGTTGATTGATTTTTAAAGTGCAAGGGAGGGCACCGCCAGCGCGATGCCGTGTCGAGCGCCCGGGAACCAGCGGCAGGCGTGGCGCGAGAGGTGGCTTCGGACATGAACATGGCGGTGGACTTCGCCCTTTCGCCGGTGAGGGTGGAGTGCCCGCACGGCTGTGGGCTCTACGTCACTTACCACAAGGTCGCCGATCACCGTGAGCGTGTGTCCGCCGCGCTCGCAAATGCCCCGCGCCCGCCTCGCTTAGGCGTTCCGCCACGGGCGCCTACCACCACATCAACACCACGCATCCCATGCCCGCACGGATCCAAGACGGCAAGGTGCTCCACCGCAGTGCACGCCGGAGCCACGGCTCGGCTGTTCATGGAGGAGGACCGCCGCTTTCTTGGTCGGCGGGTTCGACATCGCCCCTATCGCGCGGTTGGTCGCCCAGACGAGCGGGCGCCCCCCGCCGCACTACTTTGGCCGCGCAGGCTAACAGCCCGCCAGGGGAGCCCAAAGGCACGACGACGCCAAGGTGGAAATGGAGGTGACAAGCAGCAAGGATCCCGCGACGCCGACGCAGGAAGCTACCTTCTTGAAGCCCGCCAAGCGCGCGGCTAAGCTTGTGTCCCTCCACATTCAGATTGACAAGCTCACGCCCTAAATGTTTCACGGTTCTTGCTTATCTTAGTAATATGCTAATATAGGGATTACCTTGGTCTACTTTTAGCTTAAGAAATGGTGGGTATTGGTGGCATGCATCAATTACACATCGATCAAGAATTTCCAAAATGAACGGATATTTTGTGTCCTTGAATATAAAGTTCCTTTGGGTAAGAAGTACTACTTATCATCAAAATGGATAAAAGGAGATGTATGTAGACGTATTTTAGTTCTAGATACGCCCTTTATCCATTTTGATGACAAGCACTCCTCCGCTCCACAATACATGCCTTCCATTTGTCAAAATATAGATGTATCTAGACATGTTTCAAGATATAGGTGCATCCGTGATAGAGCCAATCGGATGGTTGAGAACACTACAACCGTAAGCTACAGAGCGTGTGACTTCCGATGCGATGCCGGGGTCATCATCCTCCTTTTCGAAAAAACAGACGTGCAGGAGAGGACGAAAAGGCATGCACTCTTTCTTTCCTCGATAACGATTACTAAACTCAGAGTACTACAAGTTTTTGTGGGTGGCACGATGGTGCGGTGAGAAGTCCCGAGAGATAGGTTTAAGCGTCCTGAAAAAGGACTAGCCTAGAGCTCGCCAGCGCTTATTCCTCGTTAACGCCCCCATTAACCGTAAGATATGTATACGACGGCGCTTGTTGCACGCAACAGCAAGATTCCTCCTTTTCGTTTATGGTGAGTGGTGGAATATTTTTGTAGTTTGCAAAAGCACCTAATTGAAGAGGAGACCAGTGCCTTGTTGAAGAGGACCGCGCCATCGCAAGAAACTTATGGACGAGAATGACATGCTCCGCAACGAGCGCCAAAGGCTGGTGGAGGAATCCGTGGATGTTCTCAAGCAGCGTCTTGAGGACATGAAAGAGCTCATCGCCGCTCGCCGCAGAGACTAGTTCCCGCGGCCTGCAGCAACGCATCAAGAAAGTAGAGATCAACGAGCCGATCCTTGTCTTCCTTCTTATTTTCCCTTGTGTATTTCGGAGCGCATGTGGCTTTTTAATTATCTTTCTAATTATGTAAGACAATTAATCGCCCTTATCTTTCGTGGAAGATCAATTTTTGGAGGCTGGAATGAAGAAAACTCTGCTGTATGATTCCGTTGTTGTTCTTCTAGTTGCCCTGGGCTTCATTTAGTTTCCTGGTTTCTTTTGATGTAATAATCGGTTTAGGATGTGGATTGTGTCGCCGGTTTTGAAATGTTGGGTTCTAGCGCGATGTTTGGCCTTTGTTGGCCTCTTGGGATGTTGCATTTCAATCTGACGTAGCTTTTAGTCCTTCGTGTTAGGCTGGAGTTGTGCTGAACTTCTTGCCAATTGTGGTGGCTTTCAGAATGAAATTGAAGGGCAAGCCTTTCTTTGATAAAAAATCGCCCTTATATATTCATCAATCTTGCTATAAGTCGCAGAGATACTATATAGGTCCGGATCTACATCAAGATCCGTGCTTTTAGATTTTCTTTTTCTCTTAAATCTCATCGAGTGAGACATAGCCATCATTAAACAGAGGCTCGGCGCCATTAATGGAGACCTTGGGAGAGAGGTGGACGGCAGATGGAGGTCAAAGGGCTCTCCTCCCGATAAGCATGCGGGGGGTCTGATCCCGCCTTGACTCAAATATCTACCGCACGGCGCCTCCTAGCTAATAAAAATGGGACGCGTATGCACGAAATGGTACTAGTAAGTAGAACGCCCACGGTTCCAATAATACTTGTGTTTCCGATTAACGTGACAACACTTGTTCCAAAATGACTTTGTTGATTGTTAATGTGGCCTTTCGCAAATCGGACTGCAAATTTACTATTAAGATGTTGGTGCCATGTCATGGCACCAAGCCAAGTTTCATTATTTTCATGCGTGTTTTGATTTACAGAATTAAAAACTAAGTTTTCAATGTTTCCAACCCAGCCACGCCCAAATTTTGAATTTCATTCCCATTTCTTGCATGGAACCTAGAAATTTACCCGAGGAACACATGTGATTTTTCAACCAACTTTGGTGCAATCGAACATGTGCTTGTATTTCAAATTTGAATTATGCAAAAAGGTGACACGTTCCTCCGAGAACCACGAGCCTTCTTGAGAGAAGTCCGATTTGCAAGAAGCTTATACCAAAATTTGTTCCTATTCGCCAATTTTTTACCACGGCATTGTACTACCATGACATGACACCATGCCAAGTTTCATGATTTTAAAACCAAGTTTCTCAATGTTCTAACGAGCCACGATGCCCGATGTTTGAATCTTATTCTCATTTTTGCATGGGAGTAGAAATTCACCCGAGGACACAAATGTGATTTTTCAACCAACTTTGATGCTGGGAGCACGTGCTTGTAGTTCAAATTTGAATTATGCACATTAAATGACCAAAACTCAATTAATGTGTAAATAAGGCCAAATGCCGAATAATTCCAAAATTTAACAGGCACTATGTAGTTCTATGTTGCTTTGTAAATAAACTCAAGGGGGACAACGATATCATTTCGACTCAAAGGTGACACGCCCTCTCGTAACCACGAGCCTTCTTAGAGAAGCTTCAGTTTGCAAGAAGCTTATACCAAAATCTGTTCCTATTCGCCATTTTTTACCACAACATGGTAGTACCATGACATGACATCCATGCCAAGTTTCATGATTTTCAGACGTGTTTTGATTTACAAGAATTTTAAAACCAAGTTTTCAATGTTCTCGCCGAGCCACATGCGCAGATGTTTTAATTTTATTCTCATTTCTTGCATGGGACCTAGAAATTCACCCGAGGACACAAATGTGATTTTTCAGCCAACTTTGGTGCACGAGAGCATGTGCTTGTAGTTCAAATTTGACTTATGCACATTAAATGACCGAAACTCAATTAATGTATAAAAACAACAAACGAACCCTGAATAATTCCAAAATTTAACATGGCACTAATGTAGTTCTATGTTGCCTTTGTTAAGAAACTCAGGGGGGAGCAGGATATCGGTTCACACTCAAAGGTGGAACGCTCTCTTAGAACCACAGCCCAAATCGCCCAATTTTTACCATAACATGTTAGTGCCATGACATGAAGCCATGCCAAGTTTCATGATTTCCAAAGTTTTGGATTTACATGAATTTAAAATCTAAGTTTCTCGATGTTCTCGGAGAGTCATGACGCCAAATGTTTGAATTTCATTCTCATTTCTTCCATGGGACCTAGAAATTCAACCAAGGACACACATGTGATTTTTCAACCCACTTTGTGCACCGAGCATGTGCATGCAATTCATATTTAGATTATGCACATTAAAAGTCCGAAACTCAATTAATGTATATAAAGGCCAAATGAACCAAATAATTCCAAAATTTAACAGGGCACTCATATAGTTCTATGTTGCCTTTGTAAATAAAATCAGGGGAGGCAGCGATATCGCTTCAATAACAAAGGTGACACGCCTTCTCTGAACCATTTAGGCTTGTTGAGAGAATCTGTTTTGTAAGAGGCTTATACCAAAACTTGTCCCAATTCAGCCAAAAATTATAATGATGAAAACAGGGTTTAGATTATCCCAACATCTCGCTACCTAGACCAATAATGTACTATAATTTGAATTCAACATAAAATGGATACAAATATTTGAATTGGAGGCGATGGTACATGTAGTTCATAGTGAAATATGATTATGCTATATGCATGTCTTTTGTTATCAAGATAATATTTAAATTATTGTATAACTTGACAACAATCGATTCAAATAAGGAAAATTGATTCAAATTTAGTCCATAGGTAGACTTAAATATATATGTTCACGTGGAGTAAAATGTTCATATATGATGGAAGATCAAAATGTATGACTACATCAATTATAAACCGAAGGTCACCTAATGATATATTCAATTCAACATAACGGATTCAAAATTGAAATTCGAGATCATGGCATTCTAATCATATAAAAAGGACCTTACTTTTCTTTGGTGGGAATTGATTTGTTTTTGTTGTTGTTGAGGGAAGGCGAATCGATTGGTACTATGCAGGGTAATCTTGTTCTCCGATTTTTTTACATTTTTCTTGTAGTTTTTTCAATGGCATCTATAGCAATATAGTTGTAACATCCCAAATTTCCTATTTGGAATGTTTTACAATTATAGCTAAGCATCTATGCATTCTGTTTGAATTTGAGTGCCATTTGAAGTTTCGAAGATTTTGAGTTTTGAAATTGAATTCAAACTTTGGCAAGTGGGAATCATTTCAAAACTATGCCTCGATAAATACTTGATCAAAAGTATGAGAGGAGTAAACATGACACTCAAAAATATCAGAGGAAAGCAATGCCAAAAGTTTTGAATTCAAACTTGAGTTTTATTGGAATTTGAAAAATGAATTTTTATAAAGTTTGGATTTTGCCTTTGAAAATGTTCAAATGATAGGAATATTCCCGATCATTTTGGTATATATATGTCCTATATAAAATATTTATATTTTATAAGTTATCTCTGTTTTTGTTTTTATTTAAAAATTTAAAAAGACACCCTCAGCGCCACCAAGCATCGCTCCAGCCAACAAGAGGCCACCCATCACACGCCCACCGCGCCCAGAGGGCCAGCCCAAAGCCACCCAACGCCGACACCCCTCGCCTGAACCTTTCGCCGTCGCCTGACGGCCCAGACTCTCTCTCTCTCCGCAAAGGGGACCCCACCTCCTTCAACCTCACCATGCACTCGCCCAGCCACGATCCGTCCCGACGGATCCGATCCGATCCTCTCGATTGCCTCCCGCCCAAGCCGAGGCGCCTCCCTATATAAACCCTCCCCGCACCCCATTCCGTCCGAACCCTCCTCCTCCTCACGAGCTCCCGGAGCCCGAGCTCACCTCCGCCATCCCTTCGCCGCCTAGACCTCCCGAGCCTCCGACCCACTACCCTCCTGCCCTCAAGACCCGGACGACTACGACCTCCCGACGACGAGAGGCTAACACCCACTCGCCCACTGCCGAGCCCGGCCACCGAGTTACCTCCCGTCCGATCTATATCGACGGGTTAGGATTAGAACCTCAAGGGGTACGTTTTAAATAAAACCCGTTTTATTTCCGGTTCATACGGTTTAGTTTTAGTTAGGTTTTTTTATTTAGCCCGCCCATTGCTTAACCCTAGGGCCCATTTTAGTTATATTACGCCAAGGCGTAGGTTAGCCCATTAGGCCATTTTTCTTTTATTTTCGTTTTCTGTTTTAATGAATAGTTCCTGATTTGAAAAATTCATAACTTTTATTCTACTTAATATTTTTAGGTGATTCTTTTTTGTTGGTTTGCAAATTTTCTATAGTTTCTGTAGAAAATATATTTAGCTATGTTAAAATTAATTAAAATTGCTTTATTTTAGATTTAGTCAGAATAGTAAATCTGCCATAAAATGAGTTAGGAAAATTATTTTATATGATTCTTTTTATCCCAACTTTATTTTGACATTGCCAAACCGTAGGAATTAATTTGGGTATTTTAGGATTAATAAAAATAGTTTTAAGCAGAATCTTGTTAATCCTAATTAATTAACTAGCTACTGTTTTCCTATTATTTTAATTAGTAAATAAATTTATTTTTCACATGTGATTGATTATTCTAGGATAGTTTCTGTCACTTAATAGGATGAACTTTTATTTATAATAAATAAAAATTTTATTTTATTTTTCTTAATAGAAATTGAATTAGGCCTAATAGGAGTTTTATAATAGCTTTTAAATTGATTCTTTTTGCTCCTAGTTGATTAATGCAATCTTTTCTGTTAAGTTAACATAAAATCATGCTTAGGTTATGTTAGAAAAATTTTGTTATATAAAACTATTTTAGTTGTTGCTTGAAGTAGGAAAAACCTTGAGTTGGATTTCCTTGAGTTTCTTTTTGGGTTTTGGATTTGTTTGTTTGGTGTTTTATATTACTATGCTGTTATGAAAGTGATCATTGTTGTATGCTTATTGTGAATTATTGTTTGTCTCGAGAGTTTCCGGAGTGCTAAGCTTGCTACTATTAATCCTTAGCTTACGAGGATCATCAGAAGGCAAGTCTTTGATCATGTTATTTTCAATACCTATGATTTTGTGCATTTGAAATTATACCACCCCACCATGCATGCAGTAGTTGAAATTTTGAAGTTATGTTCTTGAGTAATATCATGTGGTAGGATGAACCAACCCTTGTTACCATGACCCCGGACAAGTAGTTTATTTTGCTATGCTCAGAGACGGTTTTGGTTGAGTGAAATTCATAAGAAAGATATGAGAGTCAATGATGATGACAACCCCATGAACTACAAGATCAAGATGGACTTCGAATTCACCATCGGGTGGAGGACGTTGACGGGCACCCTAGAGAACCCAAGTGGTTGGCCGGATGCATGGAGAAGTGCCATGACATCTTGCGGAAAGCTTCACCCAGCCACTAAGAGACGGATGGATGCCCCATTGACCGGAAGCTTACCTGCAGCCGCAAGCATTTATGGGCTCGCTGGGTTAACCTTAGTAGTGACGCTGGCTGGACGGTACTACGAGATGTAGAAGAACGGAGGATTGATGGGTACCGCAAGAGCTGAAGAACTCTTTGAAGACCCTGTTTATCTGGTCCCCATCTTCAAACACCATGAAGTGCGAAGACTTAAAAGGAGGGAATGATTCTTATGGGTAAAGTAAACCTCCGCAGAGTTAAAGATCTAATCGAAGCGGTCCCCGATTACGGACAAATTGAGCCTCGAACTTGGAAGTATTCGAAATCTCAACACTAAAACTAATAAATTAATTTGAGGGGTTTATGACTTAATAATTTGGGAATGAGATATTGGTTGGGAACCATCTCAATAACTACCAACAAATTTGTAGTAATTTGCAAGCAAGTCCATGGTAGGAGAAAATTGGCTTTTCGCAAAATGATGAAACTTAGAGCCCCACAGCCAAAATGCATATAGTGTTAGTAATTTTATTATTGTTATTCTTTCATGACTTGCCGCTTATTCAAAAGCTGATTCACACGGCTGCAACGCCTTATGTTGCGTAGATTTATTCCAATCAGAGGAGGCTACGCCCTGCTTGGCGATTGCCCTTTGGAGTCGGATGGACTCGCTTATTTCGCCACGCTCGAGGTTATTAGTTTATTTTCATGAGTTGGCCGCCAAATTTATTCTCTTGTAATAAAGACTCTATATGAGAAACGTAATAAATTCAGGTGTGATTGAACTTTGATTATTTCATCGATGTAACCGTGAGTACCAAAGATGATCTTGGGATGGTACATACGTAGATTTGACCGATTTTGGGTCAGTCGCCACGAGATGGTATCGGAGCACTCACGACGAGGATCGTAACCCTAGGATCGGAAAGCCATAGGAAGAGACTATTTACTTTATATCCTTATCATTCCGTAATTCTCCCCTGCTCATTTCTCGACTCTCCCGATTTTCAACATTTTAGATGGCCGCCTAGTTCACCCCAGCTTTGCTACGGAGTTTTGCCACCCGATGAGACGATGCCCTTCGGCAGGAAGCTGGTCCAGATGGTGAAGAAGCTGAAGATTGCTCGCCTCGATCACCGAAGCCAACCAATGCACTTCCGACGGATACCCGCCACAGGATCGAGGTGCACATTCCAGGAGAACCTTCGAGGACATACAGAGCCAATTGACTTTGAGTTCACCGACTTCAACCGGATCCTAAGGGACATGGCGATCTATCGTCCTTGGACATCTCCGAGAGGAGCAGGGCCGAGCTCGATCCTCGACTCGCCATGGTTTCTCGCAGAGCAAGGAATGGAGATATCATCCGCATCAGAGGACGACTCCATTCTCTCTTATGTCCAGGACTTGGAGTGTCTCCTCAGAAACGGGAGATTCGATCACCAGAATCAAGGCACACAGAGGCTATTGTTCCGTGAACTGAATCGGAGGAGAAGGCACACGCACTTCCTTAACCATGAGGAAGAAGTCGCGACTTCATGGAGACAATGACGACCAAGATGAAGTTTGCCGAATAGAGGAAAAGATGGACTTGGGAGAGGACCTTTTCCGAGTGGAGATGATGGACCCTCGTGAGCAATGATCAGATTATGAAGGAGTTCCACCGAGGAAGCCGCAAGAGGAGGCGCCACAACAGAGGACATCACACCGGAGGACGCAAGGATTTTGATGAAGACTTTTTAGTCGACCACCATGTTATTTTTACTTTTTCGTCGATCAGTTAGGCCGATATTTTCGATTAGTCATGAGCTTTTGTAATCGAGATTTGAACCATGTTTGAGTGGAATGAATAAATGATTGGTGTGTTTATGATTGTGCATTCATATGGGTAGTGTTATTTCTCATTAGACCATTGTTCTATTCTAATTTTCTCATCCACTCCAAAACACCAGATGCCTCCGAGACGTGACACCGTTTTCCGCCGAGCTCACTCACTACCCAGCAGCGAATGCACTCATGCAGATACTCATCCGTAATCGTAACAACAACACCAACAATCCACCGCCACCACCCCTCGTGGACAACTTGACTCGATTCCTGAGGCTGAATCCGCCAGTGTTCTCTAGTAGCACTGAGCCGATTGTGGCTGATGATTGGCTCCGCAAAGTCGGAAGAGAGCTAATCACTGTTGGATGCACCGATGCAGAGAAGGTGCGCTTTGCTCAGCATCAACTTGATGGACCTGCAGCATCTTGGTGGGAGAACTACACCGCCACTTATCCCATTGGTGCCATCACGGGATCAGTTCCAAGAGGCCTTCCGCACCGCCATGTTTCAGCTGGAGCCATGAGTTTGAAGAAGCGTGAGTTCCGCAACTTACGCCGGGAACCATACTGTGGCACAAGACGGATGAGTTCAGCAAGCTAGCTCGCTATGCCCCGGATGATGTGGCCACAGATGCCGCAAAGCAGGAGAAGTTTCTCGAGGGACTCAACGACGAGCTGAGTATGCAGCTTATTGTGGCTACCTTCAACAACTACCAGGAGCTGGTAGACAAGGCCACCATACTTGAAGGCAAGCAGCAGCAGATTGAAAGTCGCAAGCGGAAGTACAGCCAGGGGAAGCACAACTCAGAGCTCAGCGAAGCCCTGTATGCACCATACTCGGAGGGCACACCCATCATAACCATGGAGGCCATAACCATGGAGGAAATGGGAACAACCGAGCCAGGACAACAAGTCGACATGGCCATGGAAATGGAACGGTAATGGCAATCAGCATCGCTCGCCTTCGGTTCAAGGATCTGAGCCACATCACCGCTTCAAGTGCCGTAAGACAGGCACTATGCCACCGACTGCCCAAGGGCCAAGCAGAGGAATGGAAACGGCAATGGAGGCTCAAATAAGAAGCCCAACCTGCTCCTCGTGCTCGTGTGAACCACATCGACGTGGAGGAAGTCTATGATCAGCCCGACATCGTGGTTGGTAAGTTTTATTGAATTCACGCTCAGTTTTGGTACTCTTTGATTCTGTGCAACACATTCATTCATATCAAGGGTAGTTGTGGAAAAGTACGGATTGCCCACTAAAACCCTTAGAAGCCCCTTCAGGCCGGGCCCGCAGGAGGAGAAATGATGGCAGGTTTAGGCTGTCATGCAACCTCAACATCGGGAACCATAAATTCCGCAAACCTCATAGTATTGGAAACCGACCTTGGATGTAATCCTAGGCATGGATTGGTTGACGGTTCAAGGAAACATAGATCGTGCTCGCAAGTCTATTCTGCCACCACCCCGAGCGTAAGAGGATCAAGTATGTATCCGCACGAGCGATGAAGAATCAGTGAATTCTCACGGAGTTGTTCAGGAGGAAGTGCCAGAGTGCAAGACTTTCCGATGTTTTTCCGGAGGAATTACCAGAATGCCACCGACAGGACATTGAATTTCTGATCGAGTTATTGCCGCAAGCCCCAATATCCAAAGACCCTATCGGATGCCCCAATGAGTTGAAAGAGATCAAGGATCAAATTAATGAGTTATTGGAGAAAGGATATATTCGCCAAGCTCATCACCTTGGGGAGATTTTTTGGTAAGAAGAAGGATGGAACCTTGAGGA
>JAHIAM010017516.1:0-10821 GCA_021605205.1 Aegilops longissima | reverse complement strand
GCCCTTTGCCGCGCGAACGAAAGGCACGAGCGGTGGCAAGACCTGGGGGTGCAACCACCATGCACTCCTCCGAAGGCTAAGATCGCCACCGCCGGATCCACTCGGCACTCCACCGCTGCCTCGGATCCGGGCGAGTCCGCGACCAGCGCCAAGTTCTTCAAGAACGGAACAAGAAGACGCCGAACTCGGAAGCCCCGAGAAGCCCGGCCAACTGACCAGGCCCGGCCCATCCTGACATGCCCGGGGGAACGGTTTTTGCCCGACGTAGGTTGCCCCCGCTCACCGGAGCTGCGAAGTCCAGGGGTCCCGACAAGAAAAACTTCAAGCCGACGCGCGAGAAGTAGGGGCGGACGCACCCCCGGAGTTCCTCAAAGATCTAACCATTGCGGTGCAAGCGTGGGGGCGAGACGACAAGATCTCGCCAACTACTTCCCACCGTGCTCAAGCCCAAGTGTTTGGCCCACTTGCCGGACAGCCCATATCTTCTGGGCAGATTTATGCCACATTGTCCTTCACAGCGTCACAAGCCCTCATGGCCAAGAGAGTGACCTTCATCCGCCCCGTAAGGAAGGAGAGTCCCCGAAGTTCATTCAGAGATTCACCGGCACTACAACATCCCAGATGTTCACCCTGCCGCGTGATCGCTTTATCAAACGCGGGAACCGCAGGATGAGGGGGAAAGGATGGCAAAGTCAGGACGCCGGAGCTTAAGTCGCCGGCGGTGTACGCTACCGAGGAAGGAGGAGACTCTGTGAGAGAATGCGTAGCAGGATCATAAGGAGGAGGGAGACTTCGCAAAGAAGAGTCGCGGCGGAACAACCGGGAAGAAGAGCAAAGAGGTACTAGTTGTCGAAAGAGTCCGCAAGGATGGTGCCAAGAAAGCCAAAGTTGGTGGTTCCGCAAGGAGGTTGCCATCGCGCCAATGCAAGCCTGCAGCCGCCGACAAGCGTGATAGCTCCAACAAGCAAGATCGCAAGATTCACCGCACTAAGGGCCACGACCTCCGTAGTTGCAAGAAGGTCGAGTAGCTTGTTGAACAGCAGAAAGCTGAGTATGAGCGGCGCGACAAGGAGAAGGCCCAGAAGGTGCTGGGGTAGTTAGCAAGAAGCGACCGCCGGGAGGACGCCGCAAGGCCAAGCAGCGGCAAGGAGATGCACTTCCCCGCCGGTCGCGGATAAAGATGAAGATGAAGACTTATTTGACGACGTAAGACATGGATGAAGATGAATCGATGAGCAGGAGTTTCGTAAAGCCACCGAGGTCCTCTCTGGCTGACGGCTTTTCTCTTTCATACCTCACACCGCCAACTCAACCAGTGGATGCGGGAGGTTAATGCAGCAGAACCATCCACAGAGTCACGCAAGCCTCTGAACTGGTCCAACACGCCCATCATCTTTGACATTGAGGACCACCCCATCGCGTGAATCGGGTCCGGTGCTTGCCGATGTTGGTCTCACCAACTATCCACAACCTCAAGGTCACTAAGATGTTGGTTGACTGTGGGGCCTGCTTGAACCTGATCTCCTTCACAGTTGCCGTAAGCTTCAGATCCTCGACAATGAGCTCAAGAGACTAGCACATTCCAAGGAATCAACCCAGGAAGGAGCAAGCCGAAGGGAAGATCACGCTGCCGGGTGAACATTTGGCAGCGAGCTAAACTTCAGGATCGAGAGGGTCACGCTCGACGTTGTTGATTTCATTGCCTTATAATGGATACTCGGCCGCCCAAGACTCGCCAAGTTCATGGCAGCCTCTCACTATGCATACAACCTGCTCAAGATGCCCGCCCGATAAGTGCCATCTCCGCCCCGCGACAAGAAGGATGCTCTTATCTCATACGACAAGATCTACCGGAAGCAGCAGCCGCTGCAGATAACAAGTCACTTGTCGCTGAAGCTCCCTGTGGGAAGAAGAAGACCAAGTCCGCAAGAGCCCGATGCCCACTCCGCAAGCGCACTCTCTTCAGAGGCTGCGCCACCACCGAGGACGCACCATCGAGCTCCACCGCAAGCGTAAGAAGACGAGGAGCAGCTCCAGACACCAAGAAGGTGTCCGCTAAGGAGGACGGCAGATCGGTGGTACTCTTCACCATCGGCCACGCTTGACCTTAAATAGGGAAAGGCCGCGCTGTTTTCTCTCATGCTATCGTCGACGGTTTGCATGGCAACCGCTCTGACATCCCCGTGTTCCTGTGAAAGTAATTGAGCACCACCTAGCTGTCTCTCTCTCGCGCGCCCGCCAAGCAAAAAGTCGGAGAAGCAAAGGAGCGCCAAGAATTCATAGCGTAAGAGATCAAGAAGTTGGAAGCAAGCAGGCCTTGTTAGAGGAGTACTCCATCCTACGGGTTGGCCAACTCAGTAGTTGTACAAGATGCTTAATGGGAAATGGAGACTTTGTATCAACTTCACCGATCTTAATGAAGCTTGTCCCAAAGACCCATTTCCCTTGCATCAGACGACCAGATTGTTGACTCCACGGCCGGATGTGATTTGCTCGCTTTTGATGCATACTCAGGATACCACAGATCTTCATGGCGTAAGAGGATGAGGAGAAACCGCATTCATCACCCCATGTGGCACATATTGTTTTGTACTTGGATGCCTTTCGGATTGAAGAATGCTGGTTCAACATTTGCAAGAGTAGTCCATCATGCTTTTGAGCCGCAAATACACGTAAATGTAGAAGCTTATATGCATGACATAGTGGTCAAGAGCAAGGACAGTGGCAACTCTGATTCAAGATTTGATGAAACTCTTGCAAACCTGCCAAGCGCAAGATCATAGCTCAACCCCGAGAAGTGCGTGTTTGGAGTTCCTCCGCAAGCTTCTCGGCTCTGTGTGTCTCGTAGGGGAATTCAGCCAATCCGACAAGATTAAGGCCATTGAGCAGATTGAAGCACCAAAGCGCCAAGGATGTACGAAGGCTTGCTTGCTATGTGGGCTGCTCAAAGAGGTTTATCTCTAGGTCCGCTGAGCGCCGCCTGCCATTTTTCAAGATTTTGAAAAGGCAGGTCCAATGAAATGGACTCTCAAGTGAGGCTGCGCCTGTGACTTAAAGAGGTACTCCCTCCACTCAAAAGATTTGTCGCACCTAGGCCACAAGAGAAGTTGCTATATTTAGTGGCAACCAATCAAGTGGTTAGTGCTGCGTTAGTAGCGGAGAGGGAGGCGACGAGGAGCCGCAACCAAGGCAGATGCATCCAATGACAAGTGGGGTTTCACGATAAGCTCGTCCCGATAAGGACAGATCTGCCAGGATTAGCGAGAAGATGCGTAAAAGGATGGGTGCAGCGCCTACCACTTTTGTTAGTTCCTTCCGCAGGGGCTAGATCAAGGTACCGTGTGCGGGTGCTTTTCGCCTCCTCATGGCCTTCGAGAAAGCCGCGCCATTACTTCCAAGCACATGAGATCACAATTGTCACTCGCTTCCCGGGAAGAGGATACTGCAAAATCCGTGGTTTAATGCGCGCAGTGATTGTCGAGTGGGCATCGAACTGCTTTTGGCCTCAAGTTTCAAAGCACTTCAACTATCCAAAGCAGAGCACTGGCAGAATTCATAGCAGAATGGACGCCAACGCAAGATGAAGTAATTCTAGAGACGAGCATCCCCGTCAAGGAGGCAAGTAAAGAGTGGCTGATGTACTTTGATGGTGCCTTCGCTGTGGAAGGTCGGTGGTCAATACGCTTATCGCACCCACCGGAGAGCACCTCAAGTACATAGTCCAAATGCACTTTCCCAAGGAGCAAGCAACAAATAATACTGCAGAGTATGAAGGTTTGCTTGCCGGTCTCAGAATTGCAATAGACCTTGGGATCAAGAAGCTCATTGTCAGGGGTGACTCGCAACTTGTCGTCCGCAAAATAAACAAAGATTACCAGAGTCCATTGATGGAAGCATACGTTGATGAAGTGAGAAATCTAGAAGAGCACTTTGACGGCCTACAAATGGAACATGTTCCAAGAGCTCGTAATGACATTGCCGATGGCTCGTCAAGCGCGAAGACTCAAAGTACTGCGGAACCAGGGATCTTTGTGCTCAAGCTAACTCAGCCAACCAGTAACGCCGCTAACCGGACAGAGCAAGAAGAGAAAGTTGGTTCCGAGACTACTTTCCGCAGAGTCCCTCGCCGCCGCCAAGAAGGTCCCCAAAGTCAACGCAGATATCGCCGAGGAGCATTCCGTCCGACAAGCCCAAGGGTTTGTTTCGCTGAAGCGCACGCCCCCGACAAGTTTTGTTCGCAAACTTGCCGGGATCATCAAGCCTGGCGCTGAGCCGCAGGTTCTCGCCAGAGAAGCGGATGTTCCCGCAGAAAGCAGATGTGCCTTTTAGTCCTTGTTGTCGAGCCGCAAGCTCCAACATGGGCACAGCAGATCGCCCATTTCTTTCGACATGTGACAGAGAACTTCCCAAGAGCAAGAAGAAGCAGAAAGAGTAGCCCGCTGTCAAGTATGTACCAGTTTGTCGACAACATCCCGTGCTACGTAAGAAGACTCAACGGTGTGAAATTGAAGTGTATTCATCGGGAAGATGGATGAAGTCGTAGAGATACAGGAGGCATATGTGGTCACCACATTGGCAAGAAGAGCACTTGCCGCAAAGCTTTCCTAAGGTTTCTTCGCCGACAGCCCTCCGTGATGCAATCGCACAAGTAACCAAGTGTGAAGCGTAAGGCCCATTCCAAGCAGACACACCAGCAATTTCTCAGCCTCTGCATTTATCCCTTTATCCTCGCCATTCGGGGTCCGGGGCTCGACATCTCGCCCCTTCCCCGAAATTGTCGGGGCTTTTGAGTACTTGTACGGTGAATCGATAAGTTCACAATGACGGCGGAAGTGGAAGGAGGAGGAAGGTGACAGCGACGCTTAGCAGCCCTTTCAGTCAATTGTTTGCCGCTTTGGGATTCCTAACAGATCATCACCGATAACGGCATACGCTTTACGAGCCGCACCTTCATGCAAAGACGCCCAAGATCTTGACGCCAAGGTCTGCTGCTTTCTTCGCTATCATCCGAGAAGCAACGGTCAAGGTAGAGGGCAAATGTGAAGTGCTGCGAGGACTCAAGACCGTAACTGGCAAAGTGCACAAGTGCGGAAGAAATCGATTGAGGAGCTGCCGGTGGTTCTTTGGTCGATCGTAACGACGCCAAATCGAGCCATCGCCGCATACACCTTCGCCTAGTCTATGGAGCAGAGGTAGTTCTCCCACGGAACTCATATACGGATCACCTCGAGTGCTCGCTATGATGAGTTGAGCAAGAGCAGCTGCGATAAGATGACGCGCTGCTCCTTGAGGAGGATCGCCAGCCGTGCCACGACGAAGCGTTGTTACAAAGCAAGCTTTGCGCCGCTACCATAGCCGCAGTTATTGCCGTAAGTTTCGAGGAAGGCGATTTTGTTCTTCGCGCTCAATCCGCCAAGAATTCCAACAAGTTGACGAAGGCGGGAAGGCCCTTATTGGGTGAGACGAAGTCACTAGGCCTCGGGCGCTGTCCGCCTTTGAGACCAAGATGGCATCCCGATGAGCAACTCCTGAATATTGAACATTTTCGTAAGTTTTATTTATATGCGCTGCTGTTTTAACTGTGTTCCGCAACCACCTTTTGTACAAGTCTTGCCCATGTTGCATGTAATCCTTTGTAAAAGCGGGCGCAGACCCTCTGCATCAAGAAGCTTATGTGTTGCGCAAGAAATTGTCAACTTCATGCTTTCATCATCATTTTGCATGTTTTATCCGACATTTTGTGCAGCATCCACACCCTTAGCAATAACGAGCCACAAGGCTCCATAACTTTATTTTTTCTTCTTTCTTCTCAAAAGAAAGGAAGGTTCCTTCGCCACAAGTTAGCCGGGGAGGAGAAGATAATGGTGTGGGCCGCCAAGCCGCCGCCGAAAGTTTCGCTACCACCGAAGCAAACGCATGTGTAAGCTGTTACCTAAGCTTGAGCAATCAGTTTTAAATTTTGAAGTTATCTTTTCTCAACGATAGTACTTTGTATGGAAACCAAAGGCGAAGGAACTAACTGTGTATAGTTTTGCGCCTTGCTTTGTTTCGAGTCCGCTCAACAACTTAAGTGAGCTGCAACTAGTTACATAAGGTTGCTTGTCTGAGTCGACAATGCCGCCAGAGGTTGTGATGTTCCGTGACTCAGCAACCATGCAAAGGTGCCTGTGCCGCACAAGTTCCCTAAAAGAGAGGCACAAACATACAAAGGAAGGAATCAAGTAAAGGAAATAACATTGCAATCATTGCCTAAGATAGAGTTATATTATTAAAAATAACTTGTCGCAGATCTAATAGATTGTTCTCCCTAAACATGATCTGCAGCGACAAGGAAAGATAAATGGGCGGCCTAGTCCACGCTGTCGCCATCGACCCTCTTGACTCGCCGCCACCCTGCCCACAATGGGTGCGATAAGGGCCTTGAGCGCTTCAACGCCGGGTAATGGGCAGCAAGGACTTGAGGACGCTACGGCCGACGCTGGATTGCGGAAGGCCACCTTCTGCAAGACTCTTCCGAGAGCCCCAGCGAGATTTGGTGCGACTCGCGGCCAGCTGCTTTGGGATCTCCTCCCGAGTCGCTGGAGACCGGCTACCACGCCCTTGAGGAACAGGCTGAGCTTGGCACCGGGTTGAAGGCGCTGCTGGTGGAGTACCCGAGATCCACCATCCCTAGCCCATCAACTCATTGTTGATGGCGGCGGCAGATTCTACAAGACCCTCCGTCCCAAGCTGCATCACATTCTCTCGAGGGTATCCTGGCGGTCACGCGATTCGCCGCCAGTTCCTCTGCTATTGATCTT
This sequence comes from Aegilops longissima, assembly GCA_021605205.1. Taxonomy (NCBI): domain Eukaryota; kingdom Viridiplantae; phylum Streptophyta; class Magnoliopsida; order Poales; family Poaceae; genus Aegilops; species Aegilops longissima. The sequence continues at coordinate 4,021 of JAHIAM010017516.1, read as the reverse complement.
TCCAACAAACCCACTTCCGGCCTTGGCGCTGGCCCAGCTGCCTCCTCACAAGGTGGCCAGCTTCAGCTCAAGATCCGCTTTGAGTCCTTGGTGGCGCTGAGCTCTTTGATCTTCTTCGCGAGACTACTTGCAGCTCGCCAAGAGTGTAGGCTCTTCTCAAGGCCAAGCGCTTCAGCCCGGTGACCTCTCGCCGCTTCTTCTCGAGGGTGGCTGGCCGCTGCCCCACCTCGCCTCCAACTTCTTTCTTGGCGGCTCTGGCGTGCCGCGGCGCCCTTGCTTCCTTGAGAGCTTCCGCTAATTGATTGTCACATGCAAGATCTTCCTCATAGCTGTCGAGGTAGATCTTTCCGCTGCGCCAGCCACCTTCTTGCGCAGAGAGTCTCGCCAAGTTTTGCTGCTCTCGACCTCAGCCTTCTCAAGGATGAAGGCCGTGGCGCCTTCGGAGAGTTGCTCCCGCCTCCGCCACGCCCCGAGAGTTTCTTTGTTGGCGCACGGAGCTCTCTCCGCTGCTTTCCATGCCGCCTCCCCGCCGCGAAAAGCGCCTCCCGACTTCAGCTTGGCTTGGCGCTGTAGAGCGACAGCAGCTTCTTCAAGAGCTGCTTCTCCTCGATCGCCATCTGCTGCTACATTTGCGCCAACCAGCGACAGCCTCACTGGAGGCGAGCAGCTCGTCAAGGTCAAGGTCTCGATCGGGCGCCTGAGCCTCGACGCCCATGGAGTTTTGATGAACACGCCGCCGCCGCCTTCAGATAGGCGGCCGGGCTGGGCTCGGAGCTCTGGGCGCTGCATCGGTGGCGGAGGGATCGGCGGTCGGCGAAGGCCTGGCGCCTCGCGACCTCGTGGTCGCCAAGACGATCACCTGCACTCCTCCCCACTTCTCAAGGCCAGCAGCCTTGGCGTCCTGGCACGCGACCTGTCCGGCCGCCTCCTCCTCCATGTTGGCGGCGTTGCCATTGTTGCCCTGTGTCCTCCTCGCCTGCAACCCTCGTCTCCATCGCTTCCTCCGCAGATGGATCTGACGATCAGAAAAGAAAGAATAGCAAGCCAAATGTTCAAAAGAAGAACAGAAGAAAAGGAACCCAAGGGAAATTTTCAGTGCAAGGAGATTACCCATGATGGGATCAAGTACGCGTCTCCACCATCGAGGGTCGCCGAGCTGCCCTTGTCGGAGAAACTTCCCTTGTCGGAGAAGCCTCCCTGTCGGAGAGCGCCCCTGCCGGAGAATTCTCCCTTGGCGCAAGCGAAGCAGCAGACTCAACTTCGAGTGACTTCCGGCCTCCTGATGAGGCTGCTCTGCCCTACACAAATCAACAAGTCGATATCAAGAAGAAGGAGCACCCATGCACACCCAACCGTAAGAAATAAACCAAATACTTACACTGGGGCCAGGCCGGGGCTGCTCAAGAAGGGTTGCCGGATCCGCAGGGGTCTCAGACGCGCTCCTGCCAGCCACACGGGGATCTGCCTTCGATGACAACCAACGGAGTCTTGGCCCTTCGACGCTTCTCTCGAGCCAGCGGCATTGAAAAGGAAAGGGTTCGTAATGAAGCAACTCGTACACAAGACAAAGCAGCAAATTGAAGAATTACAAGCACATGACAAGATCTTACTCTTCTTCTTCTTCCTGAGCTAAGCTGAGAGAGTTAATCGCCTTCCTCCGGCCCGGCGATGAGCTGGAAGAGTAGGCTCCTCGACGCTTATGGGGTGCAGGGCCGAGTTCTCAAGACCCCGCCCAGCTTGTTGTGGAGTGGCATGAGGCGCCTCGCGGCAACAGAGCTTGTCATGTGGAGGCTGCCGCGCGGCGAGACGGCTTGTTGGTCTGCCGCGCCGCCTCGCCATTTCCTTTGTCTTATGGAGGCGCTTTCTATGGGCTGGCTCCTCCCGCTGCAGGCACCCAAGGTGGAGGGAGGCGCCCGGCAGGCTCGCTCGCCTCATGTTCGGCTCTCCTGCCTGCCCTGCCGCCAGCTCCTCTCGGCCGGCAAGGCTTGCCGCCTGGCTGCCTCGCCTCCACGGTGAACCCGAACTCACCAGCGGCAGCAGCTCACGCCTCCTCCAGCTCGGTGATGGCGCGCCGCAGTCAAGGGCTTTGGTGTCGCTGGTGAGCCACTTCGCCGCCGGCGCGGATCGCCACTTCTTCCAAGCTGTCAAGAACTGCTGCGCGACGCCATCGTGGGCTTTGCCAAGTTCGAACGATCCCATGAGAATCGCACAACGACATCATCGCTGGATGCGGTCAACGTTTAACGAAGTTGTTGCATTAAAGGAACGACCCCCTCGGCAACATGAACCACTGGGTGATCAGCCGCCATGCTTGAACAGCTCTAGCAGCATTGCATCCAGCTCCAAGACGGTAAAGTTCCAGCTGGAGGCCCGGCTCAGCCTCATGATGTCCGGCCGATTTTGGAACTCCCAAGCAGGTCTCCTCCTGCCGCAAGGGAGCGAAGCGCATGGCGAAGGAAACTGCGCTTACATCGCTTACAGTAATCCCGCATGCCCGAGGCGCAAGATCCGGTCACGGCAATCTTCAACTTGGCATCCTCCGCGCCAAGTTGCTCCAATCGCTGCCAAGACTATGGGAGTTTGGCGCAGGCAGTGAAGGCCGCGGGTTCTCCTCTATGATCCAACACCAATCGGCTCTCCACTCCTCCCACTTGCTGCGGAGCTCTCCTTCAAGATAAGCTTCTTTTTCTGCCGATCCTAGAGATCCGTGCAATCCTCCGCAAGTGGCTCTCTCCTCTCAACGCTGGGCATGAAGTAGTGGTGGAAAAGGGCTACATTTGGGTGGACTCTACAAAGTTCTCGCAGAGAGGTGCGAAACCGCCATGTCGTGACAACGCTATGCGGAATCAAGGAAACGGAGGCCGAGGGTGTTCATGATGCCGCAAAAGAATTTAGAAAGGCGGCAGAGCCTGCAGAGAAGAAAAGGGCCAAGAAGGATACCCGACAGAGACCTTCCTGACATGGGCGGCGCAGATCACCTCGTAGGCAGGCGCCCTGGCTTGGCCGACCAAAAGGTAATAGCCCTCCCTCAGCTCCTTCGCGCCGAAAGGTAGGGTCAAGGTGGCCTGCCTCCTACCGAGCGCCTGCGAGCCGCCAGCCGGCCGACTTCACGCCTTTCCTTGTCGGCTTTGAGCCATGGCGGAGGTGGTGGAGGAGTCCCACTGCCGCAGGCGCGGTGGTAATGGAGGGGGGGGGCGCCGCCTCCTTTGGACTTGGGAAGAAGGGGAGGCGGTGGTTTTGAGATGTGACAGCAATGGCAGGTGGGCGCCCTGCCCTATTTCCCCTGCTTATAAGGAGGAGAGAGGCGGACGCCCGCTTTTCCACTAAAGAAAGCCCCACGATCTCTCCCACGACGCCATGTTCGCGCAGGTTGCTTGTGGGGAACGTGGTGGGTCCGGGCGAGTAACGGCGTGATTCTAGGCCAAGGTTCTGCAGACTGCGTTCGCTTCGCCCAACAGAGCTCTACGCCAGGTATGGCCTCAGTCGGGGATCCTGTCGGGTACTAGAGTAGGGCTACCCTAGTATCCCTTAACTGTGTAACGGCAGTTGCAAAGCACTTCATGGCAAGGCTTGCCTAGTGATCGCCAAGATCCTCCGCGTTCCTTTGGAGCCATTCAAGAACAAAGTATTCAAGGCCCCGCAAGAGGAGCTTGCCGAAGGGCCTGTGGCACGGCACGAAGAAGATAAGACTCCGGCAAGAGGAGCTTGCCGGAAGGCTCGGCGAACGACAAGCTTCCGAGTGCGACAGGGTTCACCAAGCAAGGCGCTTGCCTGGGCCGGCAACTCTCTTCATCTCCGCCTCCAGCTCATCCGCCAACGTGTCACCATGGGGCTATTCCTGCACGCCAGGTTAGCAATGCAGCCACGGAGAGCAATGAGCAGCGGCGCCGATGTATGGGCCATCATGGCGTAACGGTGGTGCTCCCCTGACGGTCCCCACAGACTATTTAGGCGACATGGACGGCATTTAATGCCTTTTGTCCCTTGCCGCCAGAGTTAGGTAGATTACACCACTGTACCC
>JAHIAM010017513.1:0-32731 GCA_021605205.1 Aegilops longissima | reverse complement strand
AGACCGAAAAGGTCGAGCGTGAATCATATAGTAGATATTATCAACATATTGATGTTCACCATTGAAACTACTCCATCACACGTGATGATCGGTCATGGTGTAGTTGATATGGATCACGCAATCACTTAGAGAATTGAGGATATTTTTCTAAGTGGGAGTTCTTAAGCAATATGATTAATTGAACTTAATTTATCATGAACTTAGTCCCGTAGTATTTTGCAAATTATGTTGTAGATCAATAGCTCGCGTTGTTGCTTTCCTATGTTTTCATGTGTTCCTAGAGAAAATTGTATTGAAAGATGTTAGTAGCAATGATGCGGATTGGATCCGTGATCCGAGGTTTATCCTCATTGTCGCGCAGAAGAATTATGTCCCTAATGCACCGCTAGGTGACACCATTGCAGAGCGTATGCGCACGTTATGAACGCTATTAGCTCAATATGAGCGATACGTACGTTATGAACGCTCATTAGCTCAATATGATGACTACTTGATAGTTTAGTGCACCATGCTTAACGGCTTAGAATCGACTTCAAAGACGCTTTTGAACGTCATGGACCATAAGAGATGTTCCAGAATTGAAGTTAATATTTCAAGCAAATACCCGAGAGAGATAATGAAGTTCCAACAAGTTCTATAGCTAAAAGATGGAGGAGAATCGCAACTAGTGAGCATGTGCTCGATTGTCTCGAGTACTTTCAATCGCTTGAATCAAGTGGAGTTAATCTTCCGATAAGATAGTGATTGATGTAATTTTTCAGTCACCATCACTAAGTTAGTAGAACTGTGATGAACTATAGTATGCAAGGGATGACAAAAGATTTCGAGCCTTCGCGATGCTAAAATCGGCGTAAGGTAGAAATCAGAAAACATCAAGTGTTGATGGTTGACAAGACCACTAGTCTCAAGGAAATGGCAAAGGGAAGAAGGAACTCAAAAGGAACGGCAAGCAAGTTGTCGCCGAGTGAAGAAGCCCAAGTCTAGACCTAAGCCCGAGACCGAGTACTTTTGTCAGTATGGAATCGGTCACCGGAAGCGAAACTACCCTCAATATTTGGTGGATAAGAAGGATAAAAGTGAACAAGGTTATATTTGATATACAAAGTTATTGATGTGTGCCTTTAGTGTTTATAGTGGCCCCGAGTATTTGATACTGCTCTTGTTAAGATTAGTAACTCAAAGAGTTACGAATAAAAAGAGACTAGTTGAAGGGAAGTGACGATGAGTGTGGAAGTAGTTCCAAGATTGATATGATCATCATCGCACACCCCTATACTTTCGGGATTAGTGTGAACCTAAATAAGTGTTATTTGTGTTGAGCATAAATATGATTTGATCATGTTTATTGCACATTATTCATTTAAGTAAGAGAATAAATTGTTGTTCTGCTTACATGAATAAACCTTATATGGTTACACACCCAATGAAAATGGTTCATTGATCTCGATCATAGTGATACACATATTCATAATATTGAAACCAAAAGATGCAAAGTTAATAATGATAGTGCAACTTATTTGTGGCAATCGCTTAGGTCATATTGGTGTGCTTACGAAAAAAACTCCATGCCGATGGACTTTGAATCACTTGATTATGAATCATTTGATGCTTATGAACCGCGCCTTTTGGCAAGATGACTAAAACCGCTTCTCCGAACAATGGAACAAGCTATGACTTATTGGGAATAATACATACCGATGTATGCCATCCAATGAGTGTTGATGCTCGTGGGTAGTATCATATTTTCTCGACCTTCACAAGATGATTTGAGCAGGTAGGTATATCTGCTTGATGAAACATAAGTCTGAAATAGTTGAAAGGTTCAAAGAATTCAGAGTGAAGTGGAAAATCATCGTAAGAAAATAAAGTTTAATCCTGATCGTGAGATGAATATTCGAGTTACGAGTTTATCTTCAATGAAAACAATGTGGAATAGTTTTACTACCACGCCACCTGGAACACCACAACGTTATGGTGTGTCCGAACGTCAGAACTGTGATTTCTTTATTATGATATGGTGCGATCTATGATGTATTTACCGATTTACCACTATCGCTTTGGGGTTATGCATTAGAGACACCGTACTACATTTAATAGGCAACCATCTAAACTGCTGAGATGACACCGTATGAACTATGGTTTAGCAAGAAACCTAAGCTGTCGCTTTCTAAAGTTTGAGTTGTGATGCTTATGTGAGGCCACCGATAAGCTCGAACCCAAATCGGAGAAGTGCGCTTCATAGAATACCCAAGGAAACCCAAGGCACCTTCTATCACAGGTCTAAAGGCAAAACATTCGCTGTTAAGATGGATCCTTTCTAGAGAAGGAGTTTCTGAAAGAAGTGAGGGGAGGAAAGTAGAACTTGATAAGGTAATTGTACCTTCCCTTATTGAAAAGTAGTTCATCATAAATCAGTTCTGTGATTCCTACACCAATTAGTGAGGAAGTTAATGATGATGATCATGAAACTTCAGATCGTTGCTACCAAACTGAGGTCTTCCAGAGTAAGATCCGCACTGAAAGTGGTACGGTAATCATGTTCGTCATGTTACTAGACCATGATGAACCCACTAACTATGAGGAAGTTACGATGAGCCCATTCCACGTAAATGGTTTGAGACTGAACTCTGAGATAGGATCCATGTATGAGAACAAAGTATGGACTTTGGATTGACTTGCTCATGATCAGCAAGCCGTTAAATAAATGGATCTTCAGAGAAGATGAATAATCTATAGTACATATTTACAGCTCGACTTGTCGCAAAAAGGTTTTCACAAGTTCAAGGTGTTGACTACAATGAGATTTACCCAACTGTAGCGATGCTTATGTCTCAATCATGTTAGCAATCACCACATTTTATGAAATCGCAATGGATGTAAATACATTTTAATGGATTTATTAAAGAAGAGTTGTATATGATGCAACTTAAGGTTTTGTCAATCCTAAAGGAGCTAACAATGCAAGCTCCAGCGATCCATCAATGGACTGTGCAAGCATCTCGAGTTGAATACGCTGATGTGTTGATCAAAGCTATGATTTTATATGCATTTTTGAAAGGCCTATTTACAAGAAAGTGAGTGGGAGCACTATTTCATATAAGTATATGGACATATTGTTGATCGGAAATAATGTAGAATTATTCTGCAGCACAAAGGAGTATTGAAAGGAGTTTTCAAAGAAGGACCTGGGTGAATAAGCATATCGAGCATCAAGATCTATAGAGATAGATCAAAGACGCTTTGATAAGTCAATGAATACATATTTGACAAGATTTTGAAGTAGTTCAAAATGGAATAAATAAAGAAAGAGTTCTTGCCTCGTAAAGGTGTGAAATTGAGTAAGACTCAAACCCGCTACCGCAGAAGATAGAAAGAGAATGAAAGTCATTCCTCATGCTCTGGCCATAGGTTCTATAAAGTATGCTATGCCAGGTACCGATCTATTGTATACACCCTGCACTTATTTGGCAAGGAGTACAATAGGATCTAAGAGTAGATCGATGGACAGCCACGAAATTATCCTTAGTAGAATAAGGATATGTTTTATTATGGATTTGATAAAGTTCGGTCAGAAGGGTTACGCCGATAAGTTTTGCACCGATCTAGATGACTTAAACCGGTCTAGATACATATTGAAAGGGAGCAATTATTATAGTAGCTCCGCGTAGAACATTGTTACATAGATTTGCAAATACACATGACTTGAATGTATGCACCTGCTGACTAAACTTCTCTCACAAAGCAAAAACATGATCACACCTTAGTACTCTTTGGTGTTAATCACATAGCGATGTGAACTAGATTAATGAATCAGTAAACCCTTTTGGGTCTTGGTCACATGGCGATGTGAATTATGGGTGTTAACTACATGATGATGTGAACTATCGATGTTAATCACATGGTGATGTGATCTAGATTATCGGACTTTAGTAAGTGGGAGACTCAAGGAAATATGCCCCAGAGGCAACAATAATGTTATTTATTTCCTTCTATCATGATAAATGTTTATTATTCATGCTAGAATTGTATTAACCGGAAACATAATATGTGTGAATACATAAACCTACAGAGTGTCACTAGTATGCCTCTTACTTGACTAGCTGTTAATCAAAGATGGTTATGTTTCCTAACCATGAACAAGGAGTTGTTATTTGATTAACGGGATCACATCATTGGTTGAATGATCATTGACATGACCCATTCCATTAGCATAGCACCTGATCAGATAGTTTGTTGCTAGTGCTTTTCTTCATGACTTATACATGTTCCTATGACTATGAGATTATGCAACCCTGCTTTCGAGGAACACTTTGGGTGCTACCAAACGCCACAACGAATCGGGTGATTATAAAGGTACATTATGTGTGTCTCCAAAGTACATGTTGTTGGCATATTTTAGATTAGGATTTGTCATCCATTGCTCTGAGAGGTATCTTGCCCTCTTCGTAATGCACATCACATAAGCCTTGCAAGCATTGCAACTAAATGTGTTAGTTGGAGAGATGATATTACTTGAACGAAAAGAGACTTGCCAAGAACAGATTGAACTAGGTATTGGATACCAATTTATCGAATCTCGGCAAGTAACATACCGATGACAAAGGGAACAACGTATGTTGTTATGCGGTCCGACCGATAAAGATCTTCGAGAATATGTAGGGAGCCAATATGGGCATCCAGGTCTCATTATTGGTTATGAATTGAGAGGTGTCCATCATGTTCATATAGTTCTCGAACCCTAGGGTCCGCACGCTAAAGCTCATGATGCTATTATGAGTTTATATGATATTGATGTACCCAAGGTTGTCTGAGTCCCGATGAGATCATGACACGAGGAGTCTCGAAATGGTTCTAGACATAAAGATTGATATATTGAAGTTTATGTTTGATTCCTGAATCACCCGTGAAATTGGGAATTTTATTTAGTACCGGAGGTTACGGAACCTCCTGGGAGTCAATGGGCCTTGATGGGCCTTAGGGAAAGAGAAAGGGCCATATGCTGGCTTCCCCTTCCCTAGTCCTATTAGATTAGAGAAGGGGCATGCCTCTCTCCCTCCTCTCCCTTGGTCAACCCTAGTTGGACTAGGATTGGGGAACTTACCCCTGGGGAGTAGGACCTCAGCGCATACAGGCCGCCACCTCCCTCCCTCCTTATATACAGGGCAAGAAAACCCCATGACACACAAGTTGATCATTGAGATCGCTCAGCCGCAGCGTGGCCCCTTCCACCAAACTACACCTCGAATATACCGCTATGGAGCTTAGGCGAAGCCTCTCAGCACGGTGGAATATCATCACGCCACCACGCCGTTGCATCGACGAACTTCCTCAACACTACCGGATCGGAGTTCGGGGACGCCATCGAAGCTGAACGGTGCAGAACTCGGAGGTGCTGCACGCTCGCATTTCTTGATCAAGGATCGGGAAGAAGTATCATTTCTACGTTGCATCAACGCTGCTGTCTGGTTCACGAGGGTACAGACAACACTCATCTCGCTACATGCATCACCATGGTCTTGGTGATCGTAGGGAAATTTTTGAAATTACTACGCTCCCCAACAGCTACAAGAGCTTTGTGATGAACTCACAATATGCAGGGATGGTGAAGACCATTCTGAAGTATTCTCACGTCAAGCAGCAGAGGTTGAAATCAAGAAAGAACATCATGTTGATGGTCAATAAAACCACTAAGTTCAAAAAAGGGCAAGGTAAGAAGAACTTCAAGAAGGACTGCAGGATGTTGCCGCCGCCTGCAAGCCAATTGCGGGAAGAAGTCAAAGAATGGACCCAAGCCCGAGACTGAGTGCTTTTATTGCAAAGGAAGGGTCATCGAAGGAACTGCCCCAAATACTTAGTGATAAGAAGGCCGAACACTAAAGGTATATTTGATATACAATTGATGTGTACCTTACCAGTATCGAGTAACCCCGGTATTTGATACCGTGTCGCTGCTCATATATGTAACTCACAGCAGAGCTGCGGAATAAACGAGATCGCCATGACGAGGTGACGAGGCGCCGAATGGTTCCAAGGTCGATGTGATCGCCACGACACTACCTCTACATTTACCTACGGGATTAGTTTTAAACCTCAATAATTGTTATTTAGTGCCAAGTTTGAGCATGAAACATTGATCTCGCTTAATACGAGATGGCTACTCATTTAAACCGAGAATAATGGTTGTTCTATTTATATGAGAATGTTTTATGGTCATGTCTGATGGTCAATGGTTTATTCTAATGAATTCAACGAATGTTACACATGTTCATAGTGTGAATACCAAAGATGTAAAGTTGATAACGATAGTCCCACATACTTGTGGCATCGCCGCCTTGGTCACATTGTCAAGCGCATGAAGAAGCTCCATGCTGATGGACTTTAGAGTCTCTCGATTATGAATCATTTGACACATGTAACCATGCCTTATGGGCAAGATGACCAAGACTCCGTTATCCCAACAATGGAGCGAGCAACCAACTTATTAGAAATCATACATACCCGATGTGTGCGTCCAATGAGTGTTGAGGCTCCGGAGGATATCGTTATGTTCTCACCTCAATGATGACTTGAGTAGATATGGGTATGTCTACTTGATGAAACACAAGTCTGAGACCTTTGAAAGTTCAAGGAATTTCAGAATGAAGTAGAGAATCAACGTGACCGAAAGATAAAATTCGACGATCGGAGGAGGAGAATATTTAAGTCACGAATTTGGTACACACTTTAGGAAATAGAATCGCTTCATAACGCCACCGGAACACCTCAGCGTGAACGGTGTGTCCGAACGCCATAATCGCACTCTATTGGATATGCGATCTATGATGTCTCTTATCGATTTATCGCTATCATTTTGGGGATACGCCAGAGACAGCTACATTCACTTTAAATAGGGCACCGCCTAAATCCGAGACGACACCGTATGAATTATGGTTTAAAGAAACCTAAGCTGTCGCTTTAAAAGTTTGGGGATGCGATGCTTATGTCAAGAAATCAACCTCGAAAAGCTCGAACCCAAGTCGGAAAATGCGCTTCATAGGATACCCTAAGGAAACCATTGGGTATACCTTCTACCTTAGATCCGAAGGCAAGATCTTTGTTGTTAAGAACGGATCCTTTCTGAAAAGAGTTTCTCTCGAAGGAGGTGGAGGAAAGTAGAACTGGCGAAGTACTACCCCTTGAACCCAAAAGTAGTGCGCCAGAAAATGTTCCCGTGGTGCCTACACCGATCGAGAGGAAATTAATGATGATGATCAAGGTACTTCAGATCAAGTTGCTACCAACTTCAGGTCCAATAGGACACGCCCGCACTGAGTGGTACAACCCGCCCGGAAATCATGTTGTTAGACAACGAACCTTCGAACTATGAAGAAGCTTATGGCGGCCTGATTCCAACAAATGGCTTGAAACCATGCAATCCGAGATAGGATCCATGTATGAAAACAAAGTATGGACTTTGGATGACTTGCCTGATGATCGCCAGCGATAGAAAACAAATGGATCTTTAAGAAGAAGACGATGACGGTGGTAATGTTCATCTCGCTCGACTTGTCGCTAAGGGTTATCGATAAGTTCAATTGACTACGGAGACTTTCTCTCCAGAAGCTTAAGTCCGCCCAAATCATGTTAGCAATTGCCGATACTATGATTATGAGATATGGGCGATGGACGCCAAAACGGCATTCCTTAACGGCATCTTAAGGAAGAGTCAGATATGATGCAGCCGAAGGTTTTGTCGATCCAAGAATGCTATTAACAGATGCAAGTCCAGCGATCCATTTAGGCTGGCAAGGATCTCGAGTTAGAAACATTCGCTGATGAGATGATCAAAGTGCTTAGTTTATACTTATGGAGAAGCCTCATTACAAGAAAGTGAGTGGAGCTCTGCATTTCTCATATTATATGTAGATGACATACTTGATGGGAAATGATATAGAACTTGGACAGCATTAAGGCCTACTTGAATAAGAGTTTTTCAATGAAGGACCTTGGAGAAGTTGTTTACATATTAGGCATCAAAATCTATAGATAGATCGAGACGCTCATAGGTCTTTCACAAAGCACATACCTTGATAAGATTTTGAAGAGGTTCAAATGGATCAGTCCAAGAAAGGTTCTTCTGTCATGCAGGTGTGAAATTGAGCTCTACCAATGCCCCACCACTGCAAAGATAAAGAAGAGATGAGTGTCATCCCTATGCCTCAGCCATAGGATCTATTATGTATGCCATATCAGGTACCAGACTGATGTAAACCTTGCCGTAAGTTTGGTAGGAAGGTACCAAAGTAATCCCGCAAGGAACACACAGATGCGGTTAAGAATATCCTGGGCACCAAAAGGACAAAGGACATGTTTATTTATGGAGGTGACGAAGAGCCTGCAGAAGGGTTACGCCGACGCTAGCTGACATATGCATCCGATGACTCAAAGTCACAAACCGGATACGTATATTGAATGGTGGAGCAGAAGCTGCAAATGCAAGCAGAGCGTCGTATGGATCTACATGTGAAGCGAGTACATGGCAGCCTCGAGGCAAACATGAAGCAATTTGGGTGAAGGAGTTCATCACCGACCTAGAGTCATACCCAATGCGCCGGAGCGATCAAACTTTTGTATGACAACACCGAGCTATTGCACTTGCCAAGGAGCCTGTTTCACAAGAAGACCAGGTACATCACTGCCGCCTTCAACTCCATTCGTGAAATGTTCAAGATGGGGACATAGAAATTTGCAAAGTGCATATGATCTAATGTCGCAGATCCGCTGACTAAACTCTTCCATGAAAGCAAAACATGATCAACACCGAACTCTATGGGTGTTCGATTCATCACAATGTAACTAGATTATTGACTTAGTGCAAGTGGAGATCTGGAAATATGCCCTAGAGGCAATAATAAAGTATTATTATTATATTTCTTGTTCATGATAATTGTCTTTATTGATGCTATAATTGTATTATCCGAAATCGTAATACAATGTGAATACATAGACCACAATATGTCCCTAGTGAGCCTCTAGTTGACTAGCTCGTGATCAACCGATAGTCATGGTTTCCTGACTATGGACATTGGATGTCGTTGATAACGGGATCACATCATTAGGAGAATGATGTGATGGACAAGACCCAATCCTAAGCATAGCACAAGATCGTAGTTCGCTTTGCTAGAGCTTTTCCAATGTCAAGTATCTTTCCTTGACCATGAGATCGTAACCCCGGATACCGAGGAGTGTTGGTGTACCAAACGCCACAACGAATCGGTTGACTATAAAGGTGCACTACATGTATTCCGAAAGTATCCTGGGTCGACACGGATCGAGATCGATTTGTCACCGTATGACGGAGAGGTATCTGCCCACCGGTAATGCATCATCATAATGAGCTCAAAGTGACCAAGTGTTCGTTACGGATCATGTATTACGGACGATTAAAGTGATTGTTGGAACGAGATTGAACGAGGTATTGGGATACCGACGATCGAATCTCGCAAGTAAAATACCGATTGACAAGGGAATAGTATACGGGTTGATTAAACTCGACATCGTGGTTCATCCGATGATATCATCGAGGAGCATGTGGAGCCAACAGGGTATCCAGATCCCGCTGTTGGTTATTGCCCGAGAGCCGCCCTCGGCCATGTCTCGGATGTCTCCAACCCGTAGGGTCTACACACTTAAGGTTCGTGACGCTTAGGGTTGTATGAATATGAGTATGCAAAACCGAATGTTGTTCGAGTCCCTGATGAGATCCTGGACGCATGAGGAGTTCCGGAATGGTCCGGAGGTAAAGATTTATATAAGGAAGTCTTATTTTGGTCAGCCGGAAAAGTTTTCGCTATCGGTATTGTACCGGAGGCTTAAAGGGGTCCGGGGTCCACCGGGGGTCCACCTGCCTGGGGCCACATGGGCGGGGCTGCCTATATGGGCCAAGGGCACCAGCCCCAAGAGGCCCATGCGCCAAGATATAAGAAAAAGGGAGAGTCCTAAAGGGAAGGCACCTGAGGTGCCTTGGGGATGATGGACCTCCTTTGGCCGCACCCTTCCTTGGAGGAAGGCTGCACCTCCCCTCTCTTGCACCTATATAAAGGGAGGGGAGGGAGGTGGCCGCACCCAAAGCCCCCGCGCCCTCCCCCCGCAACACCTCCTCCCCCGTAGTTGCTTAGCCGCTGCCAGTTCGCCGATCCACCACCCGCCTGCGGGCATCATCAACCTCCTTCCCTTGCTGGATCAAGAAGGAGGAGATAAGGGCCTTCCCACTTCAAGGCCAACTTGTTGGAATTCTTGGCGACTGAGCGGGCCAAGAACAAGGTCGCCTCGAGACTTCCGCACTAACTCATGACTATGGTAGCGACGCAGAGCTTGCTGGTAACGAGCAGCTCAGAACGCTCCGAAGACGGTCCTCCTCAAGGAGAAGCGCCATCTTGTCGCAGCTTGCTCTTGCTCAAGCTCATCATAAGCGAGCACTCGAGGTGACCCGTGATACGAAGTTTCGGGGAGAACCGCTTCATAGACTAGAGCAAAGGTGTCCGCCAAGGGCTCGATTTACGTCATTCCGATCGAATTAAAGAACCACCGCAGCTCCTCAATCCAGCTTTCTTCCAGATGTGCAGCCCGTCAAAGTTCTGGTCTTGAGTCCGCTGAAAGACTTCAAAGATTTGCCCTTCCGCTGACCGCTGCTTCTCTGATGAGCAAATGGTTTAACCAGACCTTGGCGCCAAGATCTTGGACGCATCGCATGAAGGTGCGGCTCGTGGAATTGTGTGCGTTGTCGGTGATGATCCTGTTAGGAATTCCAAAACGACAAACAATCGACCTAAAGAACTTGACTGGCCGATCCGGTTGTCACCTTCCTCATCGCTTCCACTTCCGCCACTTTGTGAACTTGTCGATTGCAACGCATAAGTACCAAAGCCCCGTATAGCCTTGGAGGAAGGGGCCGAGGATGTCGAGCCCTGCATCAAAAATGGCTGTGATAAAGGGATCGTCCCGAGAGCTTGAGCTGGCTGGTGTATCCGCTGGAATGGAACCGCACGCTTCACACTTGGTTACTTGTCTTGCATCTCGAGGGTCACGCCGTAAGAAAACTAGTCGGAAAGCTTTGCGGCAAGTGTTTTGCGCCAATGTGGTGACCACATATGCCTCCGTATCTCTCTCGCTAATTTTCCGCCCATCTTCCCGTGAATACACTTCAATTTCACACCGCTGAGTCTTCTTCGCACAGAAAGTCGACAAAACTGGTACATACTTGACTGCCGGGCTACTCTTTCCGCTTCTTCTTGCTCTTCGGGAAGTTCTCCGCCAAAAGGAAATGGACAATGCTATGCTCATGCCGGAGCCTGGCTAGACAACAAGGACTAAAGGCACATGCTGCTGCGGAACATCCGCTTCACTAAGAACATGCGGCTCAGCCGAGCTTGATGTTCCCGGCAAGCTTGCCGAACAAGACTTGTCGTGAGCGCCCCGCTTCAACGAACAAACCCTAGGGCTTGTCTGAGCAGATTGCTCCTCAAGACTCTTGGTGTTGATCCTGGGACCTTCTTGCACGGCTTCGGGAGCTCGCCGGAAAATAGTCACCGTAAATCAACTTCCTCTTCTTGTTCTGTCCGCCACTATGCGCATACCGTTGAGTCGATTGAGCACAAAATCCTGGTTCCACAGTAACTTGAGTGCGGTGCACTTTGACAGTCAAGCAATATCATTCGAGCTCTGGAACATGTTCCATTTGTAGGCCACAAAGTGCTCTTCTAGCTTTGTCACTTCATCAACGAGGCTTCCATCAACGGACTGATAATCTTTTGTTTACTTGGCGGATGACAAGCTGCGAGTCACCCCCGACAATGAGCTTCTTGATCCCAAGATCTACCGCATTCGAGACCGCAAGCAAACCTTCATACTGCAGATTGTTTGTCGCTGTCCTTGGGAAAGTGCATTTGGACTATGTACTTGAGGTGGTCTCCGTGGGCGCGACAAGCAGTACGGGCCTGGCACTCCCTTGGCTTGAGAGAAGGCACCATCAAAGTACATCAGCCACTCTTGCTTGCTTCCTTGACGGAATGCTCGCTTCTGGAATTTCTTCATCCCGTGTTACGCCCATTCTATGAATCCCGCCAATGCTCGCTTGGATAGTTGAAGTGCTCAAACTTGAGGCCAAAGTTGACAATTCCAAAGGCCCACCGACAATTCTCGCCTGCTGCTCGGATTTTGCAATATCCTTTTCAGCGGAAAGTAGTGACGACTGGATCTCATGTGCTTGGAAGTAATGGCGAAGCTTCCGAGGTTATGAGGAGGCCGAAGCAATTTCTGCACACCAGAGTACTTTGACCTAGCCTCTGTAAGGGAACCGACAAAGTAACCGGCCGCACCATCCTTTTTTCCATCTTCTCGCAATCCTGCATGATCCGGCCTTGTCGGGACCAGTAGCTTGTCGGTGAAGCCCCCGCTTGTCGCTGGATGCATCTGCCTTGGTTGCCGGCTCATCGCTCCGCCTCCCTTCCGCTTACTAACGCAGCACTAACCACTTGATTGGTTGCCGCTTATATACAGCAGCAACTTCTCTTGTGGCCTAGGTGCGATAAGCATCGGAGTGGAGGACAGTACCTCTTTAAGTTCCGCAATAGCCTCCGCTCGAGTCCATTTCATTGACCCGCTTTTTCAAAATCTTGAAAATGGCAGGGCGCCGCCAGCAGACCTAGAGATAAATCTGCCGAGAGCAGCCACGCAACCGCAAGTCTTCTTACATCCTTGACGCGCTTTGGTGCTTCTAATCTGCTCAATGGCCTTGATCTTGCGGGATTGGCTTCAATTCTACCGAGACACGAAGAACCCGAGAAGCTTGCCGAAGGGACTCCAAACACGACTTCTCGGGATTGAGCTTGAGGTTGATCTTCAGATTTGCAAAGGTCTCATCTAAATCTTGAACCGTAGTTGCTTTGTCCTTGCTCTTGACCACTATGTCATCCATGTAGGCTTCTACATTTCTGTGCATTTGCGCTCAAAAGCCGCCATGGACTACTCTGCAAACGTTGAACCAACATTCTTAGCCCAAAAGGCATCCGATAAAACAAAGATGTGCCACATGGGTGATGAATGCGTTTTCTCCTCATCCTTCTCGCCATGAAGATCGATGATATCCTCGAGTATGCATCAAGAAATGAAAGCAAATCACATCCAGCCGTGGAGTCAATAATCTGGTCGATGCGCGCAATGGAAATGGGTCTTGGGGCAAGCTTTATTAACATCCGTGGAAGTCGATACAAAGTCTCCATTTCCCATTTGCCTTGCGCATAACCATGGATTGGCCAACCACGTAGGATGGAGCACCTCCACAAGGCCCCGCTTCCAATTTCTTGATCTCTTCGTACGAATTCTGGCGCCCACGCTCGCTTCGACTTTTCATTGACGGGCCGCGCATGAGAGACAGCTAGGTGATGCTCAATTACTTTCCGGGAACACCGGGATGTCGACGGTTGCCATGCAACACGCCGATGTTCGCCTCGCATGAAAGCAACGAGCCGCTTTCCTATTTAGGGCTCTAGAGTGGCACCGATGGTGAAGGTACCACCAAGCCGCCATGAATAGTATCTCCGTCTAATATCCCGTTCACCTAGGGTATGCCTATGTTGTTCATCTTGGGTGGAATAGTAAAGCAATCATCATCTGTCTTTTATTAAATTAAAGCAATCATTATGCTATCATTATTTTTGGATCCATCCACCGCTTGTTACCATCACTCTAAATTTCTGCATGCTCTCCTTACATAATCTCACCATATTTTTTTCGTATGCATGTCGATATTGCACACTCATGCTGAATATGTAGAGAAAAGAGAAGAGTTTTGTGTGGCAATACAATGTCATGCGACATCGCCCATGGTGGGTTCAATGGCAACCTCCCCACCCTCTCCGCATTGTAATCCAGAGAAGATATCTGTTCTCGAGGCGGATTCGCACGCCACGACCACTCCTATTTACCCACCAAGGTGTTTGTTTCACCTTGGCATGATGATGTTAGTCATATCATGCATATGTTGCCTACAAGGCCTACTTTTGCCATCATATATGTCATCCGCTTAGTTTAGACATGTTCAGAATGCCACTGCTTAGTTTCTATATCATATATGGGAATTATGCGCCTCATGTCTTTTAGCCAGCCATAATATATGTGAAATGTGCAATGCCATCCTGTTTAACCAGGCATCATATATTTGAATGATATCTTGCCCATCCTTTTCTTCATTACATTTCCATTTGTCGACAATGTTTGTACATTAAACTACTCTTCTGAATCAGCCATTTGGGTGGGAGATTGAAAACTGGAGGAAAACAAGGCCTTCAGAGTGCATACAACCGTCAAGGATCTCTTGTTGCGCCCCGATCGCTCCTCAAAGATGGACTGCAGATGATGACCAGTCCTATTCCCCACCGAGGTGTATGCTCTAACCTGGCACGGTTATATCGCTCATATCATGCATATGGTGTCTTGCATTGCATAGTTTAGACATCATATACACAATATTCAACACCATGTTCTTAGTTCGACATCATATCTAATGCCCTCGATTAGCATATAAATCACATATGTGAATTAAATGATGCATCCTGATTACTTAGATAACATGTAGGTGAATTATGTCATGCATCATGTTTAGTTATTCATCATATCTTTGAATTATGTTATGCTATGCTATCCAGTTTAGATAGACATCATATATGTGAAATTATGTCATGCTATCCGCTTTAGTTAAACAATATACATGTCAACTATTTCATGTCCTCTTTTTCCACACTATCTATCGTGATCTGTTTCATACAATGTCTGACATTCAACTATGTTTCCGCTTATCAGCCATTTGAATTGGAGCGGTGATGGTGATTCAGCGACTAAAAACACGGTCTTCAAATAAAATAGTGCTTTCTTGTGGAGATAGCACCTCGGTGTACACACCAGAACCAGCCCTACCACACATAACCCAAACTCTCAAAGATTATACCCCATCATGATGGACAAAGAACCAGCTTCACCCAATCTAACCCTAACCCCAAGCAGATAGTAACCCAGCCCTGCTGACACAAGACCATCTCCACCACAGAGCTCCCAAACAAGAGCAGTTAGGCAGCTCCAAAGGCTCAAAGGGCCAAGATTACCACGGCGAACCCTAACTCCACCAGTAGTACGCCTATTCCGTAAGGTGAAGCACAACCAGCTAGTCATAGTTTAGCATCTATCGATTTGATGTTGTTAAATCAGACAAAGCGATCTTCCCATCTTGGAAATATTATATCAAGATGAAGGAAAATGCCAGGTGTGTTTGTCCGTGAGTTATGTGTAAGTAATGTTATTCATGGCAATTACTTTGCTTTGTCCCATACATCCTACCTCCATGATGGTTATAATAGCAAATTTTCCCATTTTTCTATAGAGAAGGACCGATTTGGAAACTTAGGATGAGGTAACTCAAGCAATACCTCGCTATCTTCAAGAATGCTTGGGGCAGATCGAATTAATCAAGAAAACGTACTTCACCGGCAAAGAAACTCATCAAATTCTTTACGCTCTCCCGAGACATTTATCGGACAATGACTAGGAATGCCTTGTTCAGACCGTCCGAACCAAGAATGTGGTAAGGTCTATGAGCTCATATTCTATTTTTAAGTACTATATTCTTGCATCTTATAGATTGCTCATGTAGAACAAGTGCCTAAACCTCAAGAACAATTGTTCTAATTTAAGATTCCATTACTATCATAGTTTAAAAAGCGCTAGGC
This sequence comes from Aegilops longissima, assembly GCA_021605205.1. NCBI lineage: Eukaryota > Viridiplantae > Streptophyta > Magnoliopsida > Poales > Poaceae > Aegilops > Aegilops longissima. The sequence goes on along the minus strand of JAHIAM010017513.1, from coordinate 16,973 downwards.
GTTAATTGTGCGTTTTGCCACCGCCTTGCTTTTATCGACCAAAGCGCATGCTTATGCGCAGCTTCGCATGCATTGCGTAGTTATGCACAACGCGCTTTGCCAACGCCTAGAGCCTAGGCGCGTTTAAGCGCCGCTTAGGCGCGGCTTTTTAACTATGATTGCTATCGCATACCGCTTTGCTCTTGTATCACCGTATTTACTCATACAAACTTATTTTTAAATTGAAGGATCCAATCGAAACTCAAATGACACAGCAGGTATGTTCACGCATGTTTCTTTAATGTGCTTGCTCTTATCAATAGATCCGTTGATTTCAATTTCAATTATGTATATAGTTGACTTCATATCATGCACATTACTAGCATCACAACAGAGCCAATAGTGTTGTTGTACATGTAGACCCGTGGTACCCATCTGAAATCTTGTTGTGCCGTAGTTTCCCACGCTTTGTATTCTTTCACCGCTGCTTTGTCTTGAACTCGATATGATTTGAACCGGTCTCTGCTTTGATTTGGCAAGACAATGCAGGACCATAGGACATAGATATATGTTTGTTTGATGCTTTTATTATGTACTAGTACTTTGCAATAGAAGACTTGGTAGTTTAATCCTGTCCACCTTACTAATGAACTGTTCACCAAATGAGTTTCATATACTAGTACATGCTAAACCTGTTATGTGTCTCGCTTGTTTTTTTTAGAATGTGATAGAATATTGGGGAAGAGCCCTATTACAAATGGTAAAGGAAGTAATGTAGATAAGGTTGGATAGTGACACATCCTTGTTGGTCTCCAACAAAGTGATAAAACAGCTAAGGAACACTATCTCAAGACAAGTGAGACAACCCCAAAGTCATGTCTTGGTTTAGTGTTTGAGCATCGCCACTACCACTTGCACAAGCTATTCAAACTCACCGTCCAATCAGTTCAGCTTCTTGAGTATCAACTTCAAGTGAAACACATCGATCACCGTCCTTCGACAAGAAGTGGAAGGATGTAAGTCCCTCGAGCATCTGATATACTTTCGTGCAACAAAGAAGCATTGGAGGATTTTAGCCAACAGATAAAGCTAAGCTTGCTAAGCTTATTGCCAAAGATGGTGGATACCCAGGATAATCTTTCTTGAGCTCTTCTCGTTGTTTCATTATGTTTTGTTTTGTCGCTATTATTTGCAATCGTGGCCAATTTTGACGGCCGCGTATGTAATATGCTGCTTTGTTCCTATATTTGCACCTATTAACTTTGATGCCCAAAGGGATGTAATATGTGTATAGCGGTAATAGGCTAGCGTTAATTGTTTGTTTATTTATTTTTATTGTGTTGTTTAGTTGTTTGCTTGTAGTCATGCAGTTCTTTTTTCTATGCCGGGCGCCTCCATTTCAAAAACTTTTTTCTGTGTTTTTCTAGTGGCCACAAGAACTATTTTTGGAAACTAGGCCAAAATAATCATGGCAACACACGGATCGTTGTAACCATGGGCCTCCTACGCCATATGATCCATGGGCCTTCTACGGGCCGAGGACCCATCGACCTTTATATGGACCGACGATCCATGGGCCTTTACGGGCCATAGGATCCATGGGCTTCACGGGCGATCATCATTTCGCCAATCATGGGTCGTATAATTCGTGGACAATAACGGGTCAATAGGACATATTTGATAACTCTATGAAAACAACCCAATGGGTTTTTTGACATGAAAACGCTCAACGATTAACGGCCACAAACGGACCGATTGTAACCACGGATGAATTTGGCCCACAAGCGTAAAATGACAAGAACGGGTCAGGTAATCAACGCCGAAATGAGCCTAAGAATAAATGGGCCCCGAAGGCCGAAGATAACATGGCTGAAACGCCCAATGGAATAATGGGCCGTTAATGGGTATGAAGTGATACAATCGCTCATTACGGGCCGCCACCACGCGCCATTAATGGGTATAAAGTGATACACTGCTCATTACGGGCCGTTTTACCACAGCCATTAATGGGCCGAGAGTTACAAAGGGCCTCATATACGAAGACGCCAGGGCCATATGGGCCGGGTTAAACATGCCGGAATTATATTGGACGCCCAGATGACGCCATCGGGCCTAATTCGATAGGGCCGAATGGGCCCCAAGAAGGGCTATAAATGGGCTATATGCGTAACAGGCCATTAACAAGCTTGCCGTGGGCCGCCCCGCCACCTTTTAACCAAGTCAAATGGGCCGGTTTCACGTGAATGGGCCTCGCTGGTCCGCGTGCCACGGTCGACGTATCATAGGCGCGGTCCAATGAGTGGATGCCATCTGTCCCAACGGTGAGCCGACATGTGTTTTTCCAGTCAATGATGATTTTACATGTGGAAAATCCCCATTGGTCGGGTTGTTAACGGGTTATCGATCCAAAACCGACCCGATAGCTTAATGGCGTCCGCCACGGGATCCCACGGTCGGTCACCTTGACGAAAAGCATTGACGCCGATTTATCGTCATGGAAGTGGACACTTCAGTGATGATGATTTTGGTAATGTCATGGAACACTTCACGACAAAGATGTATGACTATCTTGATTCGCCATAAAATTGTCATGGATGTACATGCATGACAAAAATGTGACCCATCGTGACAAACACGTATCATCACTAAGTGTATTTTTTTGTAGTGTATGTGGTAACATGCAACACTTCATTTATTAGGCTATAAACACATCTTGCCTTGATATGTACATGTGATGTTACTACCTCTATAGTGAGTAACATACCGCTAAGAGTTTGATGTATATGACATGGCAACTTCTTATATAGCCAATCTTGGCTATATTATTAACCATGCATGCTCTTAGTGAGGTAGCAAGTATATCATAGATGACTAGCTAGTATCGACTAGCCACAAGGGGAGTAACTTCAGCAGAATAATCGACTCCAACTCAGCAAACTTGCTTATGTGGCAATAAGTTAATGAGGAGAGAGATAGTTTCAAAGAATTTAGCTAGTTATCGTAGCATCACATGTCCCAATGCGATATGAGTCTCAGAATCTAAGAAATGAAGCTTTGCATGACACTACACTTATGTTACTACCCACTATGAAGGTAGTAACATATATAGTCTAGGGATATGTGTATGTTATTAGTGTACGCTTCCATTGTGTCTAGTCTCATACTCTCCCTTTCCGGTTTAGGGCTGGTTGTAATGGTATTATCATAAGTGGTATCATGCATGCCAACTAGACTTTCTCGGATGATGTGGCACACAAGAGAGGATGTGGTATCATATTAAATGTTGTACTACTACTTTGTGTGATGCATGACAATTAGTAAGGCAACCTAAGATGTTAACTTATGATATTATGCATTACAAGTAGTATCCTAGCTACACTATCATGTATTTGCATGATACTACTGGTATATATATACTCCCATTACAACCAGCCTTATAGGGCTCAATTCAAAATCTCACCAACCAAGGTAGATGGTGAGTGGTGAAATACTTTTGTAGTTTCCAAAACACCCTATTAATGCTTTTGTTTTCCTCAAAATTTATGTTTTCAATGTATTAATTGTACATGCATGCATATATAAAGTACATGCATTGGTCAACTTTTCTTAATACTTGCATGCAATGATTTAATGCACCTTGGAATCGGACATGTGATGGGGAACAACCAAATTGAGCCTTATAAAATGGAAAAACTAAAATTTTGAGATAAGCCTATAAACCGGAAAGGAGGGAGTATATATGCATGATACTAATATATGATCGGCAATACTCCGTAATGCGCGCATGCATAGTATCATAAGTTAGTATCTTAGGTTCCTTATTAATTACCATGCATGACACGAAGTAGTACAACATTTAATATGATATGGTATCATGATATGATACCACACCCTCTCTTTCATCATTTAACTGTGTGCCACATCATCCAAAGAGTTCTAGTTGGCATGCATCATACCGTTGATACTCCCATATTACGCACCAGCCTTATTAGGGTGGCCATAGTGGGGGTATCATAGCCAGATTGCACCCAGGAATAGAAAATATGATGATGTGGCAAAGAAACAAGAATATAGGTAGATGTAATATATATATATATATATATATATATATATATATATATATATATATATATATATATATATATATATATATATATATATATATATATATATATATAAAATAAATGCTATACTACTATGTGTCATGCATGTCCATAACATTGATCATCTATGATATATATCTTCAGAATATAAGATGCTTAGGTCACTATTTAGTAACCTGAACGCCTTATATTAGTTTACAGAGGAGCTAGTACTACTCTATGATACTATATATGCACTATAAAATATATGTAGTATCATATGCATGATACTATATATATAGTGTATATGATACTCCCCACTATATAAGGCTGGCCATAGTGGTGGTATCATATTTATTATGTCATGCACTTGAAATAGCAAGTATGCTGATGTGGCAAAGAATTAAATATATATGAAAGGGTTAGAGTAACATATAGTAGGTAGATACCGTATCATGTTAAATGCGATGCTAATTTGTGTCATGCATGGCAATAAATATCTGATCTATATATGATACTATACTCTATGTATTATACTATGCGCTATAATTAATAAAGGTAGTATCATACACCAAAGATTTCATATGCACTGATATTCATGATACTAGTATATGACACTCTCCACTATACTCATGATTTCTTACCGTGGAAAAAATTGGAGCGTAAACGATGAACTCATGTTTTCATTCAACAAAAAATAGGATGTTAGGTAATGTAAATGTTTTCAAAGAGCACATAGTTCACTCATGTAAAGCCGTGGTCCACTAAACCGTGGCCGGCGCACCCCCACCCTCTCGCTGACGAGCGATCTGAGTCGGCATTCTGATTGGCAGAACCCAAACCCCACGGATCGTATGTATGCACCGCTGATGCTCCCAGATCAAACGACAATCCTCATCCCTTTCGACAGAAATGCAGTCCGACTAGGAATTGATTTATGTGCCAACATGCACGGTAAATGCCAAAAAATGTCTTATATAGCAGCACACGAGACCTGAAATGCGCCAAAGAAATCATACCCGTGGTAAAATTGTGATTGGTTTACGGTGAAAATTTAGAGGCTAAACGATGAACTCACGCCTTCATTTCAAAATTAGTACATCTTCATTTCAAACGAAATTATTCTGTTTGTGCACACGGGCGCTTAGAGGGAACCATTTGCATAAGCCTTTCCGCAAAGCGCTGCGATCGGGATATTTTTCACCCTTTGACCTAGGCCGCCAACACCCCCTCACGGGTCGCCGCTTCACTCAACTAGTCCACCCAATCTCCTTCACCAGCTCCCCCTTCCCCGGATCTACATCAACCCTCTCCGTGCCGCCGCGGCTCACCCAAATTGCAGTCCGCCTTTTGTCGCCGTTTACCTCCACCGCTCGTCGGGGAAGCTAATCAGAACTCACGAACACCTATGGGACTGGGCGGACCGAGCCCTTTCGTTCGGTGGGCGGAGATTGCACGAAGAGCAGATCGAGGCGGAAGCACGAGCAGTTTACCCAGCTTCGGAGCTCTCCGGAGAGATAAACCCTACCGCTGCTTGTCCGATTGTATTGTGTTCTTGCTAGGGAGCATGAGAGCTACAAACCTCAGCCTGAGTATCTCCGGTCTCGAATGAGTCGAACGAATCAACCTCTTCTACGCTAAGCATGGGCCTCCTTTTATATGCTCAAGGGTCACCGACAGGTGGCAACGAGACAAGGGCAAAATGGGAAAGAATGCGGTTGGTACAACTACTTTGTATGTGTATTCTACCTAACTCGATGGCAAGGACAAAATCATTAAATGCCCATCCATGTCGCTAAAAAAGGTGTAAAGGGATCGCTGTGGGCGCCACCGCTGCCACGATGGCACTCTTCGCGCCGCCATCGCTGTTTCTCGCTGGCTGCATTCCTTGACACGCACGCCGAATGGTCCCATGGCGACATCGCTGGTGGATGAGCTGGCGCGGAGATGAAGAGATATTTCGCCATGCAAGTGCCTTGCCGCTGCTGAATCTTGGCGCGCCCGAAGCTTGTCGTCATCGAAGCCTTTCCCGCAAGCTCCTCTTGCCGGGTCTTGTCTTCTACGCTGCCTTGAGTGGCCTTCCCGCAAGCTCCTCTTGCCGGGCCTTGTCTTCTTGGCTTAAATACTTTGTTTTGAATGGCTCCAGAGGAACCATGGAGGACCTTGGCGGTCACTAGGCAAACCTTGCCGCTGGGTGGCTGCAATCGCTCAGCATCGAAGTTCGGGATACTAGGGTACCCCTACCCTAGTACACCGACAGAGCCTCGGCTCACACACACGGTGCCGAAGCGCCAGCCAGGCCCAAACAAAGGCACGGGCACGCCGCCCAGATCACGCCTGCATTTGTTTCGACCCACCACGCCTCCCACTTAACAGCACGCGCTTAACGCGCCGGGGGAGATCGGGCTTTTAATTGAAAAGCGAACGTCCCCCCTCTTCCTCCTTATAAACAGGGGAACAGGGCAGGTCGCCCACCTCACCATTGCTGTCTCATCTCAAAACCACCGCCGCCCCCCTTCTTCTCTAGTTCAAGAGAGCAGCGCCCGCTTCTATCGCCACTCAGCGCTTATCAACGCCGCTGGCTCCTCCGCCATGGTTCAATGCCGATAAGGGAAAGGCGGAAGTCGAGGCGCAGGGTTTCATGGGCGCTGCGAAAGGAGCGGGCTTTCCCCCCGCTGCACAAAGGAGCTGAGGGAGGGCTACTACTTGTTCTCGTCGACGGAGACGCGATGATCCGCTACACGGTACTTCCGCCATTGCTTCGAACTAGCCCCAATCGGGTACCCATTCTTCGCTTTTTTTCTATTATGCTCTCTCCTTCTTCTCCGAATTCTTCGCGACATCATGAACACCCACGGGCTTCGCCTCCTTGATTTCACCCCATGCTGTCTCGACCATGGCGCTGCGACACCTTTTAAAACTTTGTCGGAGTCCACCCAAACGTAGCCCTCTCTTCCGCCACTTCTTCATGCCCTGCATTGAGAGAGGAGAGCCACTTGCCGGAGGGATTGCTTGGATCTCCGTGGATCGGGCAAGAAAGAAGCCTATCTCGAAGGAGAGCTCCGTGAGCAAGTGGGAGGAGTGGAGAGCCGATTGGTGTTGGATCGTTGAGGAGAACCCACAGCTTTTCATCGCCCATACTAAACTCCCATAGTGTGCGGCAACGATTGAGCAACTTACGCCGAGGATGCTAGGTTGAAGATAGCGTGACTCCGGATCTGCGCCAAGCTTGCCGGATTCTCATCAGGCGCCACATGCAGATTTCTTCGCCAAGACGCTTCCCTTGCAGAGAGGAGGAGACCTGCTTGGGAGTTCCAAAATGCGCGTGACATCATGAGGCTGCGCCTGGCCTCAATCGAATTTCACTGCGTTTGGAGTTGGATGCGATGCTGCTAGAGCTGTTCAAGCATCACCCGATCACCCCGAGTGGTTTATGTTGCCGAGGGGGGTCGCCCCATTGTGCAACAACTCTTCGCCGACCGCATCCGCAAGGAGCGATGCCACAGCACCAGATGGGATCGCTCCAACTCGGTAAGAGCCCCGACGACGCCGTGCGCAGCTCTTCGACAGCTTGAAGAAGTGCCGATCCGCCCGGACGAGCGTAGAGGCTCACCACGTAAGAGATGTAGCCTGGTTGAGAGCCAACCCGGAGATGGTCGAACGACCACGAGGGCGCCTTCCTCCACCTAGTAGCTTGTCGCAAGCGAGCCCCTGCCCACTAAGAGGCGCTCCGCGAAATCGGACTAGACGAAGCAGACGAAGCTAACAGTCAAGAAGGCCACATGGCTTCCATCACAGGCAAGCATCAAGCACTGGAGCACCCCACACCGCAAGAATATCTCGAGGCGGGATCCTCTCAGTGCCACCGCTGCACTCCCGCTTAAGCGGTCAAGAGAACTTACCTCCGCTTTCGCACCGGAGGCGAGCCGAATTTGATCTTTCCAAGGCCAGCTCCGGCTTGGAGGAAGAAGAAGAGTAAGCTTCTATACTGTGCTTGTATTTCTTCAATTTTGTTGCTTTGCCTTGTATCTCGATTTGTTTCATTCTCGACTCTTTCCTTTCGTGACGCTGGCCCAGAGCGCCAAGAGAGCTAAGACTCCGGTGGTCGCGAATAAGGACGATCCTCTGTAATGGCTGTGGAGGCGCGCTCGAGACCCCCTTGCCGGACCCGCACTCTTCAAAGAGTTTCAGCCGCAGCCCCCAACATAAGTTATACGGTTTTCTTTACCGCTGGGCATGCGGGGTGTTCTTCTTTGTTGATATCCTGCTGATTGATTGTAGGAGCAGAGCAGCTCATCAGAGGGCCCTAAGCCGCCTCAAATTATATCTGCCTGACGACGCCCGCCAAGGGAGAATTCTCCGTTATGAGCTGCTTCCGCAAGTGAAACTACTCCGCAAGGGACAGCATCAGCTGATCCTCCAAAGGATTTGAGACCATGGCTGCAGATCCCATCGCAGGTAATCTCTTCACCAAAAATTTCTTGGGTTCTTCTTCTCCTGCTTTTTATTTTTGAACATTTGCTTGACCGTTCTTTTTCTTTTTCTCGATTGCCGATCCATCTCGCCGCAGAGCCGATGGAGATCGGGTCGCCGGGCGAGGAGGACGCGCGCAACACCGACGACGCGCCACCATGGAGGAACAGGCCGTGCCGAAGGGTCCACCGGGCGAGAGGCCGCCAAGGCTGCCGCCGCTGGCGTCGGGCGAGGGTCCGACGATCGGATCGACGACTTCGAGGTCGCAGGAGCGCCTGTGCGCCACGCCGACCACCGATCCTCCGCCACCGGGTGCTGCCAGTTCGAGAGCCCCAGCCCGCGCTTATCTCAAGGTCACGACGGGCGTTTTCATCAAGCTCCCCTGGGCGCCGAGCCCTGTGGCCGGCGAAGGGGGGAGACCTTGACGAAGAGCTGCCTCGCTCGCTGGGCTGTCGCCGATGACGCCACAAGCAAAGCAGCAGCCGTAGTAGTCCGAGGAGGAGCAGCATGAAAGTTGTTGTCGCCTACCGCGCCTCGACAAGCCAAGTAGGAGTCCCGAAGTACTTGTCGCGAGGGCGGAGCAGTACATGGAGAAGCTGCAGCAAGAGCTCCGGGCGCCAAATCAAGAAGCTCTCCCGAACGTAGGTAAGAGCGGGAGCGACTGGCCGAAGAGCACACAGCCTTCATCCTTGAGAAGGCTGAGGTCGAGGAGCAGAACGGCTTGCCGCTAAGAAGCTATCTCGGCAAGAAGGTGAGTTGGCGAGCGGAAGATCAATCTCGATAGCTATGAGGAAGAGCTTACCAAGGCTGAAGCAATCAATTGGCGAGCTCTCAAGGAAGGAAGATGATGCCGCAGAGCTGCCGAGGCCGCCAAGAAGGAGTTGGAGACAAAGGTGACGCAGCTTGGAGGCCAATCTCTAGAAGAGCGGCGAGGAGCTTGCTGCTCTAGCACGAAAGCGAGAAGGACGCCACACTCTTGGCGAAGGCTGCAGGGCCGCCTCACGATAGGGAGCAGGAGCCTGCGCCGCCAAGGACTCCAAAGCCGATCTTGAGCTGAAGCTGACCACCTGATGGAGACTCTGGACGGCGCCAAGGAGCGGAGGTGGGCCTGTTGGAAGAAGATCAAGGCCAACGAGGAACTCGGCAAAGTGCTACTATCGCCAGAGCACCTTCTAGGGAGACCGTGGAGCACCGGATCGAGGGTCTTGTGGATATTGCCGCCGCCATCGACAAGGAGCTGCAGGAGCTGGGATGGTGGATCTCGGTACTTCCGACCAGTGCCTCCAACCCAGCGCCAAGCTCAAATTTGTTCTTCATATGCAGGACGGTTTCTTCCATGATTCCGGAAGAGATCCCAAGGGCATGGTCGAGGAATCGCGCCAGACGTGCAGCAGAGCGCCCGTAAGGTGTTGATGAAGGTGGCCTTCCGCAATCCAGGCCTCAACCTCAACAGCAGGCCCTCGCATCCTTGCCGCCAGATGCCGATGTGGAGGAGTTTCAGCCGTTGTCGCACCCATTGTGGACAAGGTGGGCAAGATCAGCGGGTTGATGGCGATCGCAGAGATTAGGCCTAATTTATCTTTCCCTTGTCGCCAAGGATCATGTTTAGGAGAACAATTTATTAGATCAACAAGTTATTTTGTAATATAACCCTATCTTAGGCAATGATTGCAATGTTATTTCTTTACTTGATTCTTTCCTTTGTATGTTTGTGCCTCCGCTTAGGGAACTTGTCGCTGGCACCTTTGTCATGAAAGGCCGAAAGTGCGGAACGTTCGGAGCTCAACAAGGTGCGCCCCGACAAGCAGCCTTGTCGAAACTAGTTGCGTGCCTCTTAAGTTGTTGAGCTGACTCAAACAAAGTAAGGGCGACGATTAGCTACGAGTTGGTTCTTCAAGACAGTGTGTTTCCATACAAAGTACTATCGCTCGAGGAAGATAACTTCAAAATTTTAAAACTGATTGCTCAAACTTTGGCAACTTAGCTTTTCTAGTTGCTTGCTTCCCCGTAAGGCTAAACTTCCTCGAAGCGACGCCAGGTCCACACCATTATCTTCCTCTCTCCGCCAACTTGTGTGCGAGGGAACCTTCCTTTCTTTGAGAAAGAGAAAGAAGAGAGTAATAAAGTTATGGAGGTTTGTGGCTCGTTATTGCTTACTGGTGTAGGTGCTGCACAAAGCGTCAGATAACACATGCAATAGGATTATGAAAGCATGAAATTGATAATTGTGCGCAACGCATGAGCTTTACTTATACGGGTCCGCGCCCGGCTTTGTACAAAGGATTACATGCAACATCGGCAAGACTTTGTAGGTAGGTGGTTGCCGGAACAGGTTCCGCAACCGCGCTTCTCACGGGTAAAACTTACGAAGATGTTCAATGTTCCAGAGTTGCTCACCGAATGCCATCTTCGTCTCTCGCAAGCGGACAGCGCCAGCCTAGTGACTCGCTTCAATTCGAGCAGGGCCTTCCCACTTCAAGGCCAACTTGTTGGAATTCTTGGCGGACTGAACGGGCCAAGAACAAGGTCGCTTTCCTCGAGACTTCCGCACTAACTCTGCGGCTATGGTAGCGACGCAGAAGCTTGCTGGTAACGAGCAGCTCAGAACAATGCCTCAAGACGGTCCTCCTCAAGGAGAAGCGCCATCTTGTCGCAGCTTGCTCTTGCTCAAGCTCATCATAAGCGAGCACTCGAGGTGACCAGTGATACGAAGTTCTGCGGGGAGAACTGGCCGCTTCATAGACTAGAGCAAAGGTGTCCGCCGCTGGCTCGACGGGCCGCATTCCGATCGACTCAAAGAACCACCGGCAGCTCCTCAATCCAGCTTTCTTCCGCGACTTGTGCAGCCTGTCGAAAGTTCTGGTCTTGAGTCCGCTGCAGCACTTCAAAGATTTGCCCTTCCGCTGACCGCTGCTTCTCTGATGAGCAAATGGTGGAAGCGGCAGACCTTGGCGCCAAGATCTTGGACGCATCGCATGAAGGTGCGGCTCTCGGAATTGTGTGCCGTTGTCGGTGATGATCCTGTTAGGAATTCCAAAACGACAAACAATCGACCTAAAGAACTTGACTGGCCGATCGTGTTGCCACCTTCCTCATCGCTTCCACTTCCCGCCACTTTGTGAACTTGTCGATTGCAACGCATAAGTACTCAAAGCCCCGTACAGCCTCGGAGGAAGGGGCCGAGGATGTCGAGCCCCTGCATCGTAAAATGGCCAGGATAAAGGGATCGCCCCGAGAGCTTGAGCTGGCTGGTGTATCTGCTGGAATGGAACCGCACGCTTCACACTTGGTTACTTGTCAACAGCATCCTGGAGGGTCTGTCATGTAAGAAACCTAGCCGGAAAGCTTTGCCGGCAAGTGCTCTTTGCGCCAATGTGGTGACCACATATGCCTCCGTATCTCGCCAACAGCTTCTTCATTCCATCTTCCCGTGAATACACTTCAATTTCACACCGCTGAGTCTTCTTCCGCATGTAGGCCGTCGACTAAACCGGTACATACTTGACTGCCGGGCTACTCTTTCCGCTTCTTTCTTGCTCTTCGGGAAGTTCTCCGCCAAAAGGAAATGGACAATGCTGCTGCGTCATGCCGGAGCTTGTGGCTAGACAACAAGGACTAAAGGCATATGCTGCCGCGGAACATCCGCTTACGGCAAGAACATGCGGCTCAGCCGAGCTTGATGTTCTCGGCAAGCTTGCCGAGCAAGACTTGTCGGGAGCGCTCCGCTTCAACGAACAAACCCTAGGGCTTGTCGGAGCAGATTGCTCCTCAAAGACTCTTGGTGTTGATCCTGGGACCTTCTGGCGACGGCTTCGGGAGCTCACGCCGAAAATAGTCACCGTAAATCAACTTCCTCTTCTTGTTCGGCCCAGCATGATGCGCATACCGGTTGAGTCAGCTTGAGCACAAAAATCCTGGTTCCACAGTAACTTGAGTGCGGCGCACTTTGACAGCCATCAGCAATATCATTCTCGAGCTCTGGAACATGTTCCATTTGTAGCCGTCAAAGTGCTCTTCTAGCTTTCTCACTTCATCAACGAGGCTTCCATCAACGGACTCGATAATCTTTTGTTTACTTGGCGGACGACAAGTCAAGAGTCACCCCCGACAATGAGCTTCTTGATCCCAAGGTCTACCGCATCTCGAGACCGCAAGCAAACCTTCATACTCGCAGTATTGTTTGTTGCTTGCCTTGGGAAAGTGCATTTGGACTATGTACTTGAGGTGCTCTCCGTGGGCGCGACAAGCAAGACGCTCAAGACCGCCGCCTTGGCTTGAGAGAAGGCACCATCAAAGTACATCAGCCACTCTTTGCTTGCTTCCTTGACGGGATGCTCGCTTCTGGAATTTCTTCATCCCGTGTTGGCGCCCATTCTCGCTATGAATCTCGCCAATGCTCGCTTTTGATAGTTGAAGTGCTCAAACTTGAGGCCAAAGTTGATAGTTCCAAAGGCTCACCGACAATCCTCGCCTGCTGCTTCGGATTTTGCAATATCCTCTTCAGCGGAAAGCGAGTGACGACTGGATCTCATGTGCTTGGAAGTAATGGCGAAGCTTTCGAGGCCATGAGGAGGCCGAAGCAATTTCTGCACACCGTAGTACCTTGACCTAGCCCCCGCAAGGGAACTGACAAAGTAAACTCGCTGCACCATCCTTTTCTCGATCTTCTCGCAATCCTGCACGATCCATCCTTGTCGGGACCAGTAGCTTGTCGGTGAAGCCCCCGCTTGTCGCCGGATGCATCCGCCTTTGGTTGCCGGCTCATCGCTCCTCCTCCCTTCCGCTTATTAACGCAGCACTAATTCCACTTGATTGGTTGCCGCTTATATAAAGCAGCAACTTCTCTTGTGGCCTAGGTGCGATAAGTATTGGAGTGGAGGACAGTACCTCTTTAAGTCCTGCAGCGCAGCCTCCGCTCGGAGTCCATTTCATTGACCCGCTTTTTCAAAATTTTGAAAATGGCGGTATGCCGCCGAGCAGACCTAGAGATAAACTCCGCCGAGAGCAGCCACGCAACCGCAAGTCTTCTTACATCCTTGACGCCGCTTTGGTGCTTCAATCTGCTCAATGGCCTTGATCTTGTTTGGATTGGCTTCAATTCCTACCGAGACATTTAAGAACCCGAGAAGCTTGCCGAAGGGACTCCAAACACGCACTTCTCGGGATTGAGCTTGAGGTTGATCTTTAGATTTGCAAAGGTCTCATCTAAATCTTGAACCGTAGTTGCTTTGTCCTTGCTTTTGACCACTATGTCATCCATGTAGGCTTCTACATTTCTGTGCATTTATGCTCAAAAGCCGCCATGGACTACTCTGCAAACGTTGAACCAACATTCTTGCGCCCAAAAGGCATCCGATAAAACAAAGATGTGCCACATGGGGTGATGAATGCGTTTTCTCCTCATCCTTCTCGCCATGAAGATCTGATGATATCTCGAGTATGCATCAAGAAATGAAAGCAAATCACATCCAGCCGTGGAGTCAATAATCTGGTCGACGCGCCGCAAGGGAAATGGGTCTTGGGGCAAGCTTTATTAACATCCGTGAAGTCGATACAAAGTCTCCATTTCCCATTTGCCTTGCGCATAACCATGGATTGGCCAACCACGTAGATGGAGCACCTCCCGACAAGGCCTGCCGCTTCCAATTTCTTGATCTCTTCGTACGAATTCTGGCGCCCACCGCTCGCTTCGACTTTCTCGCTTGACGGGCCGCGATGAGGACAGTACAGCTAGGTGATGCTCAATTACTTTCCGGGAACACCGGGATGTCGACGGCCTGCCATGCAACACACGCCGATGTTCGCCTCGCATGAAAGCAACGAGCTGCCTTTCCTATTTAGGGTCGCTAGAGTGGCACCGATGGTGAAGGTACCACCAAGTGCCGCCCCTCCTGGCGGGCACCTTCTTGGTCTTCGGTCGCTCGCCTGCCAGGAAAGCAACGAGCGCCGCCTTCCTATTTAGGGTCGAGAGTGGCAATCGATGGTGAAGGTACCACCAGTGCCGCCCCTCCTGGCGGCACCTTCTTGGTCTTCGTGGAGCTGCCATTGTCTTCTTACACTTGCCGTGGAGCTCGATGGTGCGGCTCGACGGTAGTGCAGCACCAAGAGGTGCGCTTGCGGAGTGGGCATCGAGTTTTGCCGGACTTGGTCTTCTTCTTCCCCGGAGCTTCAGCTGCAAGTGACTTGCTATCTCACAGCAGCTGCCGCCCCCGTAGATCTTGTCGGCGCAGATAAGGGCATCCTTCTTGTCGCCATGGACAGAAATGACACTTATCGGGCCGGGCATCATGAGCAAGTTGTATGCATAATGAGAGGCTGCCATGAACTTGGCGAAAGGCTGGACGCCAAGTATCCCATTATAAGGCAATGGAAAATCGGCAACGTTGAATGTGACCTCTCATTCCCAAGTTTAGTTCATCGCCAAATGTTACCGCAATGTAATCTTCCCTTCCGCTTGCTCCTTCCCGGATTGATTCCTTGAAAGTGCCGCCTCTTCGAGTTCACCGTCGTGGATCTGCTTCGAGCACCGCAGGAGGAGATCAGGTTTTGCCGCCCCGCCGCCAACTAGCATCCGGGTGACCTTGAGGTTGCGGATAGTTGGTGAGACCAACATCGGCAAGCACCCCTAACCGCAGTTATGCGATCAGTGGTGGTCCTCAATATCAAAGATGATAGGCGCGTGACCATTTCGTAGACATGCGTGACTCTATGGATGGTTCTCGCTGCATTAACTTCCCGTGATCCACCGCTTGAGTTGGCGTGTGAAGTATGCGCAGAAGCATCGCCGCCAACGCAGAGGACCTCCGTGGCTTTCTCAAACTCCCCGCCTCATCAGCCCGCCGCCTTCCATATCTTCATCGCCGCTGCCGCCTTCATCCTTGTCGCGCCGCTGGGAGGTCTGCCTCTTGCCGCTGGTTTGGCCTTGCCGCGACGCCCTTCCCCGGCTCGCTTCTTTCGCTGAAGCTCCCCAGACCTTCCTGGCCTTTCCTTGTCGCGCTCGCCAGACTTCAGCCTTCTCGCTGTTCAACAAGCTTACTCGATCTTCTTGCAGCTCGAGGTCGCGGCCCTTGGTGCGGTGGATCTTGCAAGATCGCTTGTTGAGCTGTCCTGCTTGTCGGGCGGTCGCCACAGCCGGCAGGGGCGGTGCTGGCCTGCAACCTCCTTGCTCGGAGCCACCAACCTTGGCCTCTTGTTTGCACCACCGCTACCGGACTGTTCGATAACCAGCACCTCTTTGCCCTTCTTCTTTCTCGTTGTTCCGTCGGGCCGCTTTTCTTTGCCGGGCGGTCTCCTCACTATCATATCCTGCTCCCAAGATTCTCTCCCTCGGGAGTCTCCTCCTTCTTCAAATACAGCACACTTGTCGGTTGTGTACATATACCTCAATCGACATCCTTGACTTTGCACATCGCCATCTCCTCCTCATCCTCGCGATTCCAAGACGCTCTCGTGAAACGCTACCGATCAACGCGGCAGGGTGGACATCCGATGTTGTAGTGCACACGGCTGAATCTTCAATGAACTCATGCGCAGGGACTCTCCTTCCTTCGGCGCAGCAGATGAAGGTCGCCTTCTGGCCATGAGGCTTGTGGCCGCTTATGAAGGCACCGACAAACCGATGGCATAGATCTGCCCAAGAGGATATGGATCCATCCGGCAAGTGCATGAGCCAAGATCCGATATTGGGTTTGAGTACCACGGAAGTAGTTGGCGAGATCTTGTCGCCTTGCCCCCTGCAGCTTGCACCGCTGATGGTGTAGATGCCGAGGAACTCCGACGGGATGCGCCCCTGCCATCGCATTTCTCCGCACGCTCGCTTGAAAATTTTCTTGCCGGGCCATCGACTTGCCGCAGCTCACGAGTGAACGCAGGCACCCCATCACAGACGCAAGTCGCCCGTTCGGGCGCATGCATATCGACAGAGGGCTCCAGGCTGGTCGGATTGACGCCGCTTTCTCCGCACTGGCGCGAAGTTCGAAAGGCCTTCTTGTTGCCGTTTGAAGAACTTGGCGCTGATCACGGCGAGCTCGTGGATCCGGCGACGCGTGGAGTCGCCCGAGGTGGATCCGACGAGTTGGTGATCTTGGCCTTCGGGTGGATAGTGCATGGTGGTTGCACTTCACAGGTTTTGCCGCCACCGCTCGGCTTTGTCGCCTTGCCGCGCAGCGGCGTAGTTGGTTGCCGCAGAGTCGCCTGGCAAAGCCGGCGAGACTTTGATGGTGGCCTCCATTCGCCGAATCTTGTCGGCCGTTGAGGGTAGTCTAGAGCGCTTGAGCTCTCGCCAAGGCTTCCGCTGGAGTGGTGGGAGGCAGGAATGGTGCGAGGAGCGGATATGCTCGGACTCTAACTATGTTAGAAGGAGCAGATCCCGCCCAGCGACTGCATTCGCTCGTGCCAAGATGTCGCGCATGGTCTTGAGGGCCTCGATCCACCAATTTT
>JAHIAM010017512.1:0-13486 GCA_021605205.1 Aegilops longissima | reverse complement strand
TGGTACTCCCTCGAAATCCTGATCATTGCTCACGAGGGCCCTTCATCCCCACTCGGGTAAAGGTCCTCACCCAAGTCCATCTTTTCCTCAATCGCGCAAGCTTCATCTTGGTCGTCGACTATCTCCATGAAGTCCGTGATTTCTTCCTCATAGCCAAGAAAGTCTGCGAGCCTTCTCCTCCAGTTCGATTCATGGAACAAAAGCTTCCGTGTGTCTTGAGTTCTGGCGAGCCTGAATCTCCGTTTCTGAGAAGACACTCCAGTCCTGGATGTACGAGAGGGTGGAATCGTCCTCGATGGTGCGGATGATATCTCCATTCCTTGCCTGCGAGAAACCATGGCGAGGTCCGAGTGATCGAGCTCAGTCCTGTACTCCTCTCGGAGATGTCCAAGTGCTCGGTAGATCGCCACGTCTCTTCCGATGATCCAGTTGAACTCGGTGAACTCAAAGTTGATAGGCTCCGTCGTCCTCCAAAAGTCCTCCACAGGATATGCACCTCAATCCAGTAGCGGGTGTCCGTCGGAAGTGCATTAGTGGGTTTCCAGTGATCGAGGGCGAGCGATCTTCAGCAGCTTCACCATCTGGACCAGCTTCCTTCGAAGGGCATCGTCTCATCGGGCTGGCGTAACTCCGTAGCAAAGCGGGGTGAACTCGACGGCCATCTAGAATGTTGCAAAGGAGAGAAGAGTCGAAATAGATCGGAGAAGAAGTATAGAATGAAAGAGGGTTCAAAGTAAATGGTCTCGCTTATGGCTTTCCGATCCTAGGGGTTACGATCCTACGGTCAGCGTGTGCTCGATACCATCTCTGTAGCGACTGACCCAAAATCGGTCAAATCTACGTATGCATACCATCCCAAGATCATCTTTGGTACTCACAAGACATCGATAAAGTAATCAAAGTTCAATCACACCTGAATATCATTAATCGATTCTCATATAGAGTCTTTATTACAAGGGAATAAATTGGCTCAAGGCCAACTCATGAGAAATAAACTAAAATGCTGCGGAAGCGTCGAGGTAAGCGAGTCCATCCGACTCAAGGGCAATCGCCAAGCGGGGCGTAGCCTCACTCTGATCGAATATATCTACGCAACATAATACGTTGCAGCCATGTAGGTCAGCTTTTGGAATAAGTGGCAAGTTATGAGGAACAACAATAATAAAATTACTAACTCTATATGCATATTTGGTGTGGAGCTCTAAGTTTCATCATTTTGCGTAAAGCCAATTTTATCCTACTACGGTGGACTTATTTGCAAATTACTACAAATTGTTGGTAGTTATTGAGATGGTTCCGCCAACCAATATCTCGTTCCCAAATTATTATTAAGTCATAAACCCATCAAATTATTCCATTAGTTTTAGTGTTGAGATATCCGAATACTTCCAAGGTCCAGATGCTCAAATGTCCGTAAATCGGGACACGGCTAATCGATTAGGTTATAACACTCTGCAGAGGTTTGCACTTTCCCGCAAGAATCATTCCCTCCTTTTAAAGTCTTCGCACTTCATGGTGTTTGAAGGCGGACGAATAAACAGGTCTTCCAAAGAGTTCTTCGGCACTTGCGGTACCCATCCAATCCTACCGTTCGTCTACTTCTCGTAGTACCGTCCAGCCAGCTTCACTACAAGGGTCAACCCAGCCAGAGCCCATAATGGCTTGCGGCTGCACGAGTAAGCTTCGGTCATGGGGCATCCATCCTTCTCTTCGTGGCTGGGTGAAGCTTTCCATAAGATGTCATGGCGCTTCTCCATGCATCCCGCCAACCACTTGGGTGCTCCAGGTGCCCGTCAACCGTCCTCCACCCAAAGTGATTTTCCAAATCCATCTTGATCATTGTAGTCCATGGGGTCATCATCATCATCATTGACTCTCACATCTTACTTATGAGTTTCACTCATCCCAAATCCGATCTCTGAGCATAGCAAAATAACTACTACGTCCCGGGGTCATGGTAACAAGGGGGTTGGTTCATCCTACCACATGATACTACTCAAGTTTAATGACTTCAAGATTATCACTACTGCATGCAAAGGTGGGGTGGTGACAACTACTAATGCACAAAAACATAGGTATAGAAATAACATGATCAAAACTTGCCTTGCTGATGATCCTCGTAAGCTAAAGAGTCGTAGTAGCAAGCTTCGCACTCCGGGAACTCTACCGAGACAAACAATAACACAATAAGCATAAAGCAAGAGGAATCACACAAGATAACAAAAGTAACATAGCACAACAAAACAATCAAAACCAAATCAAAAGGAAAACTCAAAGAAATCAAATTCAAAGTCTTTCCCTATTCCAAACAATAGCAAAAATGGTTTTTATACAACAAGAATTCCTTGAAATAACCTAATCATGGTTTTAGGTTAACTTAACAGAAAAGGATTAACTAAGTGATTAGGAGCAAAAGGAATTAATTAAAAAGCTATTATAAAACTCATTTTAGGCCTAATCCAATTTCTATTAAGAAAATTAATTTAAAACTTTTATTAATTATAAATAAAAGTTCATCAAATGGAATGACAGAAACTAACCTAGAATAACTAATCACAAGTTAAAAATAAGTTAATTTACTAATTAATTAATTAGGAAAACAGAAACTAATCAATTAATTAGGATTAATAGGATTCTGCCTAGAATTAATTAATTATTAATCCTAAAATACCAAAGTTAATTTCTAGGGTTTGGCAATATCAAAATAAAGTGATTGCAAAAGAATCATGCAAAAATAATTTTTCTAACTAAAACTATATCAGATTTGCTATTCTGACTAAAACAATATTAAAGCATTTTTAATTATTTTTAACATAACTAAATATATGTTTTCAGAAACTACATAAAATTTGCAATCCAACAAAAAAGAATCACTAAAAATATTAAACAGAACAAAAGATACACATTTTTGAAATTTGGAACAAATCGGCTAAAACAGAAAATCTAAATAAAAGAAAAATGCCTAATGGGCCTAAAGCATGCACTAGGCGCCGATAGACTAAACGGGCCTAGGGTTTAACTAACAGAACCGGCCTAACTAAATAAAACCTAACTAAAAAATAAACCGCATCGGCGGCGGTTTTCTAACTAAAACATACCCCTTGAGGCTTCTAATCCTAACCACCCGATTGGGATCGGACGGTGGAGGGAAAGCCGGGACTCACGGACTCCGGCGGCGTCGGCGGCGGCGAGAGTGCTCCGTGGCTTGGCGTCCGCGAGCCGGGGAGCGTCGGGAGGCAGGGGAAGCTCGGGAAGGGTTCGGTGGGGTTGGTGAGGTCGGGGGCACCAGGCGGCGGCGGCGAGGTTTTGGCGGCGGGGTTGAGCTCGGGCTCCGGCGTGCTTCGGAGAGAGAGGAGAGGGCTCGGCGTGGCTAAGGGGGGAATGGGGTGCGGAGGGTGGCTTATAGCCAGGGCCTCGGTGAAGCGGAAGGGCATCGGGGCTGTCGGGATCCGGATCCTTGGGATCCGGCGGATCTCAGCGAGGTTCGTTCGTGGGCGAGGAAGAAGAGAGGGGGGGTCCACGGGTCGGTGAGAGAGGGAGGGGTTTTGGTGGGCGACCGGATCCTATGGGATTCGGGCGAGGGTGTGAGCGGTCGGCTGGCTGGCCCGTTGGCCTAGTGGGCCGTGGTGGGCTGGTCTTGTGAGGGTGGCCGAGGCCGGTGTCTGGCTGGGCTCAGGTGGCTGGTGGCGCCGAAAGGTTTTTCCTTTATTTTTTAATAAAACCAAAACAAAAATAAAACCTAAACTAATAATATTTTATATAGGGTATATATATACCAAAATGATCAGGGAATATTCCTTTCATTTGAACATTTTCCAAAGCCAAAATCAAACTTTATGAAAATCCATTTTTTCAAATTCAAATAAAATCTCAGATTTGAATCCAATTCTTTTGGCATTGTTTCCTCTGATATTTTTGGAGTGTCATGTTTGCTCCTCTCATACTTTTGATCAAGTATTTATCAGGCTTGGTTTTTGAATGGTTTCCCACATGCCAAAGTTTTGGAATTTAAATTTCAAATTCAAAACTCTCTGAAACTTCAAATGGTATTCAAATTCAAACAGGATGCATAGGATGCTTATCTATAATTGTAAAACATTCCAAATAGGAAAATTTGGGATGTTACAGAGAAGAAGCCATCTAGCTAATAATTATGGACCCGAAGGTCTAAGGTAAACTACTCACACATCCTCGGAGAGGCTATGGTGTTGATGTAGAAGCCCTCCGTGATCAATGCCCCCTCCGGCAGGACGCCGGAAAAGGCCCCAAGATGGGATCTCCCAGGTACAGAAGGTTGCGGCGGTGGAATTAGGTTTTCGTGGATGCCTCTGATGGTTTGGGAGTACGTAGGTATATATAGGAGGAAGAAGTACGTCGGTGGAGCAACATGGGCCCTGATGACCCACAAGTATAGGGGATCTATGATAGTCCTTTCGATAAGTAAGAGTGTCGAACCCAACGAGGAGCAGAAGGAAATGATAAGCGGTTTTCAGCAAGGTATTCTCTGCAACTACTGAAATAATTAGTAACAGATAGTTTTGTGAGAAGATAATTTGTAACGAGCAACAAGTAACAAAAGTAAATAAAGTGCAGCAAAGTGGCCCAATCCTATTTGTAGCAAAGGACAAGCCTAGACAAACTCTTATATAAGGAAAAGCGCTCCCGAGGACACATGGGAATATCGTCAAGCTAGTTTTCATCACGTTCATATGATTCGCGTTCGGTACTTTGATAATTTTGAAGGAAATATGCCCTAGAGGCAATAATAAAGTTATTATTTATTTCCTCATATCATGATAAATGTTTATTATTCATGCTAGAATTGTATTAACCAGAAACATGATACATGTGTGAATACATAGACAAACTTAATGTCACTAGTATGCCTCTACTTGACTAGCTCATTAATCAAAGATGATTATGTTTCCTAACCATAGACATGTGTTGTCATTTGATTAACGGGATCACATCATTAGAAGAATGATGTGATTGACGTGACCCATTCCGTTAGCTTAGCACTTGATCGTTTAGTATGTAGCTATTGCTTTCTTCATGACTTATACAAGTTCCTATAACTATGAGATTATGCAACTCCCGTTTACCGGAGGAACACTTTGTGTGCTACCAAACGTCACAACGTAACTGGGTGATTATAAAGGAGCTCTACAGGTGTCTCCAAATATACATGTTGAGTTGGCGTATTTCGAGATTAGGTTTTGTCACTCCGACTGTCGGAGAGATATCTGTAGGCCCTCTCGGTAATGCACATCACTATAAGCCTTGCAAGCAATGTAGCTAATGAGTTAGTTACGGAATGATGCATTACGTAACGAGTAAAGAGACTTGCCGGTAACGAGATTGAACTAGGTATAGAGATACCGACGATCGAATCTCGGGCAAGTAACATACCGATGACAAAGGGAACAACGTATGTTGTTATGCGGTTTGACCGATAAAGATCTTCGTAGAATATGTAGGAGCCAATCTGAGCATCCAGGTTCCGCTATTGGTTATTGACCGGAAACAGTTCTAGGTCATGACTACATAGTTCTCGAACCCGTAGGGTCCGCACGCTTAAGGTTTCGATGACAGTTATATTATGAGTTTATGAGTTTGGATGTACCGAAGTTTTTTCGGAGTCCCAGATGTGATTACGGACATGATGAGGAGTCTCGAAATGGTCGAGACATGAAGATTGATATATTGGAAGCCTATATTTGGATATCGGAAGTGTTCGGGTGAAATCGGGATTTTCTGAGATGCCGGAGGTTACGGAACCCCGGGGGCTTAATGGGCCTACATGGGCCTAGTGGAAGGAAGAAAGGAGGCAAGGGCTGGGCCGCGCCCTCCCCTAGTCCGAATAGGACAAGGAGAGGGCGGCGCATGCTTTCCTTCCTCTCCCTCCTCCTTCCCCCCTTCTACTATTCCAACTAGGAAAGAAGGGAGTCCTACTCCCGGTGGGAGTAGGACTCCCCTTGGTGCGCCCCTCCTTGGCCGGCGGCCCCCTCCCCCTTGGCTCCTTTATATACGGGGGCAGGGGGAACCTCTAGACACAACAATTGATCTATTGATCTCTTAGCCGTGTGCGGTGCCCCCTCCACCATAGTCCTCGATAATATTGTAGCGGTGCTTAGCAGAAGCCCTGTGCGGTAGAACATCAAGATCGTCACCATGCCGTCGTGCTGACGAAACTCTTCCCCGACATTCTGCTGGATCGGAGTCCGGGGATTGTCATCGAGCTAAACGTGTGCTAGAACTCGGAGGTGCCGTAGTTTCGGTGCTTGATCGGTCGGGCCGTGAAGACGTACGACTACATCAACCGCGTTGTTCTAACGCTTCCACTTTTGGTCTACGAGGGTACGTGGACAACACTCTCCCCTCTCGTTGCTATGCATCACCATGATCTTGCGTGTGCGTAGGAAAATTTTGAAATTACTACGTTCCCCAACAGTGGCATCCGAGCCTCGTTTTATGCATAGATGTTATATGCACGAGTAGAACACAAGTGAGTTGTGGGCGATACAAGTCATACTGCTTACCAGCATGTCATACTTTGGTTCGGCGGTATTGTTGGATGAAGCGGCCTGGACCGACATTACGCGTATGCTTCTGCGAGACCGGTTCTCCGGCGTGCTTTGCACGAGAGGTGGCTAGCGGTGTCGGTTTCTCCAACTTTAGTTGAACCGAGTTTAGCTCGCCCGGTCCTTGCGAAGGTTAAAACAGCACCAACTTGACAAACTATCGTTGTGGTTTTGATGCGTAGGTAAGAACGGTTGTTGCTAAGCCCGTAGTAGCCACGTAAAACTTGCAACAACAAAGTAGAGGACGTCTAACTTGTTTTTGCAGGGCATGTTGTGATGTGATATGGTCAAGACGTGATGCTATATTTTATTGTATGAGATGATCATGTTTTGTAACCGAGTTATCGGCAATCGGCGGAGCCATATGGTTGTCGCTTTATTATATGCAATGCAATCGCCCTGTAATGCTTTACTTTATCACTAAGCGGTAGCGATAGTCATAGAAGCATAATATTGGCGAGACGACAACGATGCTATGATGGAGATCAAGGTGTCGCGCCGGTGATGATGGTGATCACGACGGTGCTTTGGAGATGGAGATCACAAGCACAAGATGATGATGGCCATATCATATCGCTTATATTGATTGCATGTGATGTTTATCCTTTATGCATCTTATCTTGCTTTGATTGACGGTAGCATTTTAAGATGATCTCTCACTAATTATCAAAAAGTGTTCTCCCTGAGTATGCACCGTTGTGAAAGTTCTTCGTGCTGAGACACCACGTGCTGATCGGGTGTGATAGGCTCTACATTCAAATACAACGGGTGCAAAACAGTTACACACGCGGAATACTCAGGTTAAACTTGACGAGCCTAGCATATACAGATATGGCCTCGGAACACGGAGACCGAAAGGTCGAAACTGAATCATATAGTAGATATGATCAACATAGTGATGTTCACCATTGAAACTACTCCATTTCACGTGATGATCGGACATGGTTTAGTTGATTTGGATCACGTGACCACTTAGATGACTAGAGAGATGTCTGTCTAAGTGGGAGTTCTTAAGTAATATGATTAATTGAACTTAAATTTATCATGAACTTAGTACCGATAGTATTTTGCTTGTCTATGTTTGTTGTAGATAGATGGCTCGTCTTTGTTGTTCCGTTGAATTTTAATGCGTTCCTTGAAAGCTAAGTTCAAAGATGATGGTAGCAACTACATGGACTGGGTCCGTAACTTGAGGATTATCCTCATTGCTGCACGAAAGAATTACGTCCCGGAAGCACCGCTGGGTGCCAGCCTGCTGCGGGTGCAACCGACAACGTTAAGAACGTCTGGCGAGCAAAGCTGATGACTACTCGATAGTTCGAGTGTGCCATGCTTTACGGCTTGGAACCGGGTCTTCAACGACGTTTTGAGCGTCATGGAGCATATGAGATGTTCCAGGAGTTGAAGTTAATATTTCAAGCAAATGCCGGATTGAGAGATATGAAGTCTCCAATAAGTTCTATAGCTGTAAGATGGAGGAGAATAGTTACGTCGGTGAACACATACTCAAAATGTCCGGGTATAATAATCACTTGTTTCAACTGGGAGTTAATCTTCACGATGATAGTGTCATTGATGAAATTCTTCAATCACGCCACCAAGCTACAAGAGCTTCGTGATGAACTATAATATGCAAGGGATGGACAAGACTATTCTGAGCTCTTACGCAATGCTAAAAGCTGCGGAGGTAGAAATCAGAAGGAGCATCAAGTGTTGATGGTCAATAAGACCACCGGTTTCAAGAAAAAGGGCAAAGGGAAGAAGAAGGGAACTTCAAGAAGAATAGCAAACAAGTTGCTGCTCAAGAGAAGAAACCTAAGTCTGGACCTAAGCACGAGGCTGAGTGCTTCTACTGCAAGCGGTGGACACCGAAGCGAACTGCCCCAAGTATTTGGTGGATAAGAAGGATGGCAAAGTGAACAAAGGTATATGTGATATACATGTTATTGATGTGTACCTTACTAATGCTCGCAGAGCACCTGGTATTTGATACTGGTTACATTGCTAATATTTGCAACTCGAAACATGGACTACGGATTAAGCGAAGATTGGCTAAGGACGAGGTGACGATGCGCGTGGGAAATGGTTCCAAAGTCGATGTGATCGCGGTCGGCACGCTACCTCTACATCTACCATCGGGATTAGTTTTAGACCTGAATAATTGTTATTTGGTGCCAGCGTTAAGCATGAACATTATATCTGGATCTTGTTTGATGCGAGACGGTTATTCATTTAAATCAAAGAATAATGGTTGTTCTATTTATATGAGTAATATCTTTTATGGTCATGCACCCTTGAAGAGTGGTCTATTTTTATTAAATCTCGATAGTAGTGATACATATTCATAATGTTGAAGCCAAAAGATGCAGAGTTGATAATGATAGTGCAACTTATTTGTGGCACTTGCCGTTTGGGTCATATTGGTGTAACGCGCATGAAGAAACTCCATCTTGATGGACTTCGGAATCACTTGATTATGAATCACTTGGTACTTGCGAACCGTGTCTCATGGGAAAGATGACTAAAACGCCGTTCTCCGAACTATGGGCGAGCAACTGATTTGTTGGAAATCATACATCTTGATGTATGTGGTCCAATGAATATTGAGGCTCATGGCGGGTATCGTTATTTTCTCACCTTCACAGATGATTTGAGCAGATATGGGTATATCTACTTGATGAAACACAAGTCTGAAACATTTGAAAAGTTCAAAGAATTTCAGAGTGAAGTGGAAAATCATCATAACAAGAAAATAAAATTCCTACGATCTGATCGTGGAGGAGAATATTTGAGTTACGAGTTTGGTTTACATTTGAAGCAATGCAGAATAGTTTCACAACTCACGCCACCCGGAACACCACAAAGAAATGGTGTGTCGAACGTTGTGATCGTACTTTACTAGATATGGTGCGATCTATGATGTCTCTTACTGATTTACCGCTCTCGTTTTGGGGTTATACTTTAGAGACAGCCGCATTCACGTTAAATAGGGCACCATCAAAATCCGTTGAGACGATGCCTTATGAACTATGGTTTGGCAAGAAACCAAAGTTGTCGTTTTCTTAAAGTTTGGGGCTGCGATGCTTATGTGAAGAAACTTCAACCAGATAAACTCGAACCCAACTCGGAGAAATGTGTCTTCATAGGATACCCAAAAGAGACTATTGGGTACACCTTCTATCACAGATCTGAGGGCAAGATTTTTGTTGCTAAATTCGGATCCTTTCTAGAGAAGGAGTTTCTCTCGAAAGAAGTGAGTGGGAGGAAAGTAGAACTTGATGAGGTAACTATGCCTGCTCCCTTATTGGAAAGTAGTTCATCACAAGAACTGGTTCCTGTGACAACTACACCAATCAGTGAGGAAGCTAATGATATTGATCATGATACTTCAGATCAAGTTACTACCAAACCTCGTAGGTCTACCAGAGTAAGATCTGCACCAGAGTGGTACGGTAATCCTATTCTGGAAGTCATGTTACTTGACCATGGCGAACCTACGAACTATGGGGAAGCGATTATGAGCCCAGATTCCGCAAAATGGCTTGAGGCCATGAAATCTGAGATGGGATCCACGTATGAGAACAAAGTATGGACTATGGTTGACTTGCCCAATGATCGGCAAGCCATCGAGAATAAATGGATCTTCAAGAAGAAGACTGACACTGATGGTAATGTTACTGTCTACAAAGCTCGACTTGTTGCGAAAGGTTTTCGACAAGTTCAAGGGGTTGACTATGATGAGACTTTCTCACCCGTAGCGATGCTTAAGTCTGTCCGAATCATGTTAGCAATTTCCGCATTTTATGATTATGAAATTTGGCAAATGGATGTCAAAACTGCATTCCTGAAAGGATTTCTGGAAGAAGAGTTGTATATGATGCAACTGGAAGGTTTTATCGATCCAAAAGGTGCTAACAAAGTGTGCAAGCTCCAGCGATCCATTTATGGACTGGTGCAAGCCTCTCAGAGTTGGAATAAGCGCTTTGATAGTGTGATCAAAGCATATGGTTTTATCTGAGACTTTTGGAGAAGCCTTGTATTTACAAGAAAGTGAGTGGGAGCTCAGTAGCATTTCGATATTATATGTAGATGACATATTGTTAATTGGAAATGATATAGAATTTCTGGATAGCATAAAGGGATACTTGAATAAAAGTTTTTCAATGAAAGACCTCGGTGAAGCTGCTTACATATTGGGCATCAAGATCTATAGAGATAGATCAAGGCGCTTGATTGGACTTTCACAAAGCACATACCTTGATAAAGTTTTGAAAAGTTCAAAATGGATCGAGCGCAAAGAAAGGATTCTTGCCTGTATTACAAGGTGTGAAGTTGAGTCAGACTCAATGCCCGACCACAGCAGAAGATAGAGAGAAAATGAAAGAAGTTCCCTATGCTTCAGCCATAGGCTCTATCATGTATGCAATGTTGTGTACCAGACTGGCGTATGCTTAGAAATAAGCTTGGCGGTAGGTACCAAAGTAATCGAGGTGGATCATCGGACAGCAGTCAAGAATATCTGAAATACGAAAAGGACTAAGGATATGTTTCTCGTTTATGGAGGTGTCGTAAATGGTTACGTCAATGCAAGCTTTGACACTGATCCGGCCGATTCTAAATCGCAAACCGGATACGTGTTTATATTAAACGGTGGAGCTGTCAGTTGGTGCAGTTCTAAACAAAGCGTCGTGGCGGGATCTACATGCGAAGCGGAGTACATAGATGCTTCAAAAGCAGCAAATGAAGGAGTCTGGATGAAGGAGTTCATTTCCGATCTAGGTGTCATACCTAGTGCATCGGGACCAATGAAGATCTTCTGTGACAATACTGGTGCAATTGCCTTGGCAAAGGAATCCAGATTTCACAAGAGGACCAAGCACATCAAGAGACGCTTCAATTCCATCCGGGACCAAGTCCAGGTGGGAGACATAGAGATTTTCAAGATACATACGGATCTGAATCTTGCAGACCCGTTGACTAAGCCTCTTCCACGAGCAAAAAATGATCAGCACCAAGACTCCATGGGTGTTAGAATCATTACTATGTAATCTAGATTATTGACTCTAGTGCAAGTGGGAGACTGAAGGAAATATGCCCTAGAGGCAATAATAAAGTTATTATTTATTTCCTCATATCATGATAAATGTTTATTATTCATGCTAGAATTATATTAACCGGAAACATGATACATGTGTGAATACATAAACAAACTTAATTTCACTAGTATGCCTCTACTTGACTAGCTCATTAATCAAAGATGGTTATGTTTCCTAACCATAGACATGTGTTGTCATTTGATTAATGGGATCACATCATTAGAAAAATGATGTGATTGACTTAACCCATTCTGTTAGCTTAGCACTTGATCGTTTAGTATGTTGCTATTGCTTTCTTAATGACTTATACAAGTTCCTATAACTATGAGATTATGCAACTCCCGTTTACCGGAGGAACACTTTGTGTGCTACCAAATGTCACAACGTAACTGGGTGATTATAAAGGAGCTCTACAGGTGTCTCCAAATATACATGTTGAGTTGGCGTATTTCGAGATTAGGTTTTGGCACTCCGACTGTCGGAGAGATATCTCTGGGCCCTCTCGATAATGCACATCACTATAAGCCTTGCAAGCAATGTAGCTAATGAGTTAGTTACGAAATGATGCATTACGTAACGAGTAAAGATACTTGCCAGTAACAAGATTGAACTAGGTATTGAGATACCGACGATCGAATCTCGGGCAAGTAACATACCGATGAGAAAGGGAACAACGTATGTTGTTATGCGGTTGGACCGATAAAGAGCTTCGTAGAATATGTAGGAGCCAATACGAGCATCCAGGTTCCGCTATTGGTTATTGACCGGAAACAGTTCTAGGTCATGTCTACATAGTTCTCGAACCCGTAGGGTCCGCACGCTTAAGGTTTCGATGACAGTTATATTATGAGTTTATGAGTTTGGATGTACCGAAGTTTGTTCGGAGTCCCGGATGTGATTACAGACATGACGAGGAGTCTCGAAATGGTCGAGACATGAAGATTGATATATTGGAAGCCTATATTTGGATATCGGAAGTGTTCCGGGTGAAATCAGGATTTTACCGAGATACAGGAGGTTACGGAACCCCGGGGCTTAATGGGCCTACATGGGCCCTAGTGGAAGGAAGAGAGGAGGCAAGGGCTGGGCGCGCCCTCCCCTAGTCCGAATAGGACAAGGAGAGGGGGGCGGCGCCCCCCCTTTTTCCTTCCTCTCTCCCTCCTCCTTCCCCCTTCTCTTATTCCAACTAGGAAAGAAGGGAGTGCTACTCCCGGTGGGAGTAGGACTCCCCTTGGCGCGCCCCTCCTTGGCCGGCCGCCCCTCCCCCTTGGCTCCTTTATATACGGGGGTAGGGGGGCACCTCTAGACACAACAATTGATCTCTTGAACTCTTAGACGTGTGCGGTGCCCCCCTCCACCATAGTCCTCGATAATATTGTAGTGGTGCTTAGGCGAAGCCCTGCGACGGTAGAACATCAAGATCGTCCTGCGCCGTCGTCTTGTGGAACTCTTCCCCGACATTCTAGTGGATCGGAGTCCAGGGATCGTCATCGAGCTGAACGTGTGCTAGAACTCGGACGTGCCGTAGTTTCGGTGCTTGATCGGTCGGGCCGTGAAGGCGTCGACTACATCAACAGCGTTGTTCTAACGCTTCGCTTTCGGTCTCACAGTGCGTGGACAACACTCCCTCTCGTTGGTATGCATCACCATGATCTTGCGTGTGCGTAGGAAAATTTTGAAATTACTACG
The DNA here is from genome assembly GCA_021605205.1 of Aegilops longissima. Taxonomy (NCBI): domain Eukaryota; kingdom Viridiplantae; phylum Streptophyta; class Magnoliopsida; order Poales; family Poaceae; genus Aegilops; species Aegilops longissima. The sequence goes on along the minus strand of JAHIAM010017512.1, from coordinate 120 downwards.
TTCCCCAACAAATTTGATATGTGGGTGGACCGGCAAATTTGATATGTGGGTGGACCGGTGCTTGGGTGCTGTTCTTACTTGAAAAAGCATCCCACTTATGATTAACCTCTATTGCAAGCA